>APFE031472232.1:282722-348359 GCA_000404065.3 Pinus taeda
TATATCATCCTCGCGGTTGATTATTTTACTAAATGGGCCGAGGCGATGCCTACATTTGAGGCAGATGGTAAAATAGCAGCGATTTTTGTTTTCAATCATATTATCGCTAGGTTTGGTGTCCCACAAGCAATCATTACTGACCATGGATGCCACTTTCGAAATGTCATGATGACCGAACTTACAGACCAGCTTGGTTTGCGCCACGATAGCTCTACTCCTTATTATCCACAAGCCAACAGTCTGGTTGAGTCAATCAATAAAGTTCTAGTTGTTATGATTCGACGAATTATTGGTATTCATCGGTCGAATTGGCATAACATGTTATTTTCAGCGCTATGGGCGTATCGAACTTCAGTGAAAACATCAACAGGGTTCATTCCTTTTCAGCTAGTTTATGGCTTGGAAGTTGTGTTACCTATTGAATGCGAAATCCCATCACTTCAGATGGCTATCGAATTACTCCCAGCTACGTCCAAAGAGGAAAAGCATTTATTATACTTAGCTAAATTAGATGATACTCGTCGCGATGCCTTATTGGCAATCGAGACTCATGCGAAACGAACGAAAGCTCAGTATGATAGAAATGTGACCCCTCGAAATTTTTCGGAACGAGACCTAGTGCTTTTATATGATCAAGCCAACGATAAGCTAGGTGCTGGAAAATTCGTCCCTATGTGGCATGGGCCCTACATTGTCAAGCGAAAGCTAGCAAAGGGGGCATATGAGCTAGTTGATTTTGACGGGGACTCTTTGGGTAGACCCAGAAATGGACTTTACCTAAAGAGGTATTATGCTTAAATGGAGAGTATGGAGAATTGTTAGTTAGGTTAGGTTTTCTTTCTAGGTTAGGTTTTCTTTCTAGCTGGTGTGTTTGTTAGTTTAGACAGTGTGCTTAGCTTAGAAAGTGTGTTTTCGTCGTTATTCTGGCTTATCTTGGTTTTACTCTTGATATTACAGATGTCGATGCCTCTCCAAAACGTACATTGGATTTGCTGATGGTGCTTGTCATAGTACACATAATATCTCTTCCGCAGCTTGGGTTATCTATTCGCCCTCTGACGAGTTAGTTTCTATGCATGGGGTGAGCCTCGGTCAAACAACAAACAACATTGCAGAATACAATGCGGTGATTGAGTTATTTTATGAATCTATTTCATTCGGGATTCAACGTTTGATTGTGAGGTTAGATTCGGAACTCGTTGTATTACAGCTTAATAGATTTTATGCCATTAGAAATCCTGTGTTATTAAGGTTGTTTTTGAGAGTGCGTCTCTTGGAACGTGAGTTTGATTACATTGAATATCCGCATATTCCAAGGTCTCTAAATACATTAGCAGATGCAATTGCTTCTCGAGTATTAGACAAACATTTGAGATAATTGTAAATTTAAAAAAACATTTCATCATACATGTGAACAAGATGAGCCAGTAAAATGATATATATAGATAGTGTCAAAAAATATACATCGTCCTCGATCATAGGTTTAGAAACACCTTATGATCAGCAAAAATGATAAGTACAAAAAACCAAAATGTGACATGAGTCTACAAAAGTGATCATCCAATCACTGGTGGTGATCTCTATAAGACACCACTGCATGTGCTACTCTACATAAGAACCTCCCAAAAGGTCCTGGGACCGCAACTACATAACGCTGAAGTCTGATAGGGATATCGTCAATGGACGTCTCTGGTATGTCTGCCATGAGACGCTCCAAATCCTGCTCCAACTCAGCTAGCGTCTCTGCAGCTGCATCCTGAGGGGCCGGTAGCGGTGCAACTGGATGTCTCCTCTCAAAAGCCCCGAGATTGGCTGGACACTATGGACCCACGTCTGCATTTTGAAAAATTTTACTGTTATTTTTTAAAACGATGTTTAAAAAACAAAAATATAGATAAAAACAACTGTGAAAAGTGAATATACCTCTGTCGTCCCATTGTTCTCCCTGTGGAAGAACCATGTCCAGGTCACCTCAAAAATCCATCCTGGCATAAGGAAAATCCTGAATAGAGAAGACTTGGTCCTCCAACCAGTCAAAGTAGGCCTCAGGAAAGCGAACGACCTTCTCTCCCTCGTCTGGGTGCCGGGCCATGACCGCAACCCATCTCATCATCTTAGGCTCCCGAGGAGCCCCAACCCCAACTGTGAGCTGCTGTAGGGTCAGCATAGGAACTCTCTCTAAGGCGAAACTTACAACCAAAGCCCCATATCCAAAGGTCTTTGATTGTCTGTTCTTCGCCCTAGTCAACTGGCCCTTCAAGTTGGCCAGTACAACATCGCACCAGTTGAAAATGGTGCCTCGGTAGCAATCTATCGCCATCCGCATCTGGGATCCGGTGGCCATGTGTAAAGCAGCTGCGCCACAGAGTCTAGTAACCGTGAATGCTATCACCATAAGTTCAGGATGGGATATAAACTTGATTTCAATCCCCTTCTCCTGGTTCTGGTTGTTACACCACTCTAGCCGAAGGCTAGCAAGGGATTGGCCACCTGGCCTAGTCCCGAATAGAGAAAGGTGTTCGTCCTTGTTGGGCAAATGAGTGAGAAAGTATATATCGGAGGCCTCTATCTCGAGCTGATGGTCTCCAATGTAGAAACATTGATCCTGAATGTTCCATCTCTCGACCAGCCACTCCAGAAATGGCACTTGGGCCCTCATGCCAGGTATGACCCAGTATTTGCATAAGCCGCATGCTTTCAATGCATCAATCGTAGGTTGATGATTCAACGCAGCCAAATCAACATCTTCATGCTCTCTTTCACGCCAATCCAGCATGGTGGGTAATCTACACGCCAGAAAATGAGTCTTAGAAATTTTAAAATCAAAATTTAATGGTTGAATTTGGAAGATTGGGTTTGGGGGTGCGCACCCCTCCTTCAGAAACAGGGCGTGGGTACTCACCTGGTCTGAAAGTAGGTTGTGTACCCCGACCCTTTTTCCTTTGAAGAAAAAGGTCAGGCTACGCAGGTTACCCATGGGCCACCTGCGTACCCTGAGGAGCGCATCCTAAAACCCCAATGCCCCCAAAAAATCAAACTAAGGCTAAAAATAAAATTCTAAACGGATGAAATTAAAGAGGAGGATGTTGTGGATTACCTGGAAGTGACGGCGCTCGATTTCGACGGTCTGATCTTCCGCAAAGTCCACGAGAAGTTTTTTGCCAAAAGCCCTTTTTTCTACCTCGACAGTAAAATGGTAAAAATGACATGGTAAAAGGTCTTTTTATAGGTTTTTTGGATAAATAAATATTAAATTTGTTTATTTTTCACCATGGAAGGTCTTTTTTCAATGTATTTTTTCCCTATCTTAAACAGGTATGAGTAATGTGTCATTTTTGTGCAGGACAAAGGGATTTACAGGGAAACTTGTCATTTTTCACGAACTAAACATCAGAGTCATATTTTAAGACCTTTTCTGACTCCTAAAAAATGAAAATATTGCCGAGTGTTTCTTTTACACTCATTAAATCGGAATTAAAAGACGGTCCCCTTACAGCCCTTTTCTGACCGTAAAAACAGGAAAAGATTGCTGGATTTATGTCGTTTCAAATTCGATACTGGAAATAAAACGACGTGTCCTTGATCGCTTTTTACTTTTCAGGGCAAAGACACTAACTATGAAAATATCCTTGGTCACAAGATCAAGCGGTTCTCCTAGGGATTATTTTATACTTTTTCGGGCTTAGGAGACACAAATTTACGAAAAAGTCCAATCTGGAGTCTTCTAAGTTTTCCAAACTCTCTAAATATGAAAAATGCTGAGTTTCTCCTATACTGGACTCGTTAAAATTTCACAGTAAAGGACCTATTCTATTACAAACAGGAACGGACCACTCCTTCTTAGGGTTCGAATAAAAAACTAAGTTGGACTCATCCGAAGGATGAGCTTACAAACAAGTATATGTTATCCTCCTCAAGCTTGTAAAAAAAAATAAAGAGGTACTTGCCACAAATGGTGGGGGAAAAATGAGAAGAATGAGCCTATTTGATATCCTTTTGTCTCAGAAAAAACCTTACTACCACTCTTGAACACGACACTTATTCATTCACCTGGGTTGGGAAATCCCTTGCCTCACAGTTGACCAAAATCATTGACATTTTTTAACCGGGTTATGGGAGTCGACTTTGAGTCATTCGTCACCAAACCATCTATTGTGTCGTTATGTGTTCAAGAGGTCTGTAAACAAAACATTCAACTGCAAAATACCTATCATCCATTGTGTCATCATTGAGTCAGTCCTTGCGGAAACATTTCTTCAACTTGAACTATGATTTCGTGTTGTGGGCTTGCCTGCGACGGGTCGCTTTCTATCGACATCAGCACATTATCTAGAAAGTTGACTTAGAAATCTTCAGTACCTTGGAGTCTGCATACATCAATGGCAGGTTTCTCGCCTTCGACATTACTTTTCATCATTGACTTGCGATCGAAGGATTCCATGAAATGTTCGACATTGAATCATTCATGCACATCTCATGGATTGTGCTGGGTACTTTGAGAACCATTGACATTACTGGTGGTCTCTCTCACGCTTGTTAACAATTTACATCATTGACTGGTAATCAAGTGGTTTCTACCATGTTCGACATCGACTCATTTATTCACATGGCTAGAATCGTACCAATTCGGGAAGTAGAGATGAAGACCCTGGATCTAGTTTCCACCATCCAGGCTGCGAGGAGTTTTGTAATCATTATATTGTAGACCAATCATAAACAGATGGTTGCGCCCATACTGTGTCTACACGAGTCTATGATTATGATGTATTATGAAATCATTCCTGTATCAGAGTAGTTAGTCCAATAGTTAAAGTTTTGATCTGAGTATGGGAATGCCTACCTCAGCGATGATATGATCTCATACATGTATTTTGTGTTGAAAATTGCAGGTTCTGACCGGGCTCTCCACAAGATGATCCTCGAAATGATAAAGTACTTCACCCTTCCTATATGATATAACACCCTTATCTATTACAGGCTTCGTACTTTAGGGGGCAATCTGTTACACTGAAATTTGTCACCATGACTATCTGCAGTTAATATGGCTCCATCAATAGTCATATTATCCTCCTTGTCAAGCCTTATACCTCTGCTCTCCATGTCAAACTTCAAAAAAGAGAGAAAGTCATTAAAAATCATGTTTATCTCTGGGTACGCAGGTTCTCTCTACCTTGCCTGCGTGTACGCATCCCAAGCTCATTGTACCTGCATACTTGTATGCTCTGTAAGTCAAGGGATGGGTGCGTACTCCTGTAAAGGTCAAAATGCACGAGTTTCATCTTTAAAAAGTTACTTGTGGTCACTTCTAGAGCCTTCTAGAAGAGTGTTTGACGTGTATTGAGCGCCTCCAGATGGTTCATGCATCCCTATGATAGAGTAACTTATCCCATCAAGAGAGGAGCTACCCCATCCAAAAGAGGGAGTATCCCATTGATGTTGGAACTGAATAACTTCCTCTAGAACACTATAAATACAAGCATTGGGCCAAGGGAGGGGAGGTTGAAAGCTGAACATTCCAAAGGGTAGATGCTGCTGGAATTAGGACTTCCATTGTAAGCTTGTGAGGAGAGATTACCATCGTTTCTTGTTTCATTTGGAAGTGGGTGAGCTTGGCAAAGTAGAGGAAAACTCTTGCGGGACCCTGGGAGGAACTTGCACAACACCAAGGCTCAGGTTGTAATGGTTTCTTTTTTGTTTCCTTAATACAAATAAGTCCATTCTTCTCAATGATTTGTTGTTAATGAATTGTTTCATATACTCCTTGGTCTATATGTTGAATATGCTTTGTTTTATGGAATATTCAGGTGTTATGTAATCGTTTGATTGTTAGTGTATGCAGGTTTCAAAGTGAAGGAGGAGCTCATCTGGATCGACGAGGCTGGACTGCTACAACAAGCGTTGGACTTGAGGTAGGATCGAAAAACACTTGGTTTCTCATAGAATAATGTATGTTTAGAGAAGGATTGCTCTTAATTGTCTTGTTTGTCACTAGAGAGTCTTAGACTCCTAGGGAGGTTAGTTTTGTCAGCAAAAATAACTCTTTCCGCATGACAATTTCCATTCATGAATATGATCAGAAATATATGTGGATGTGGATTGTTTTAGTGAGGTTAATAGCTTTCTACCATTGTTGTATCTGATAGACAACTGAAAATGAGTTAAGAAATAAGTGGCTAACTAATTGAAATTATAAAAAGAGGCTCGTTGTATCTCAATGTACCATTTGGCGGCAAGACCAATAAGAGTTCGTTGAAAAAGACGCAATCGAATTGAATCATCAATGATTGAATTAGATGCACACCAGAGGTGATAAGTCATAACATGATTTGATGGATCCTCTCCTGAATTACCCTTGAATTTTGGGATATCACTAGGCAACTTGCTAAGCATTGGCGGCCAAAACGGAAGATAATAAATTAGATTGTTCGTAAGGCACGACAAATCAGGTAAATCTAAAGTTGCAATAAATGGTAACTGATGGTTAGGGTCGTAAAAAAATTGAGTAACAAGACCAACTCTAAGAGGAGGATATCCAAGATAACCTAGAATTGGATTTTCATTAGGAATGTTATAACCTCCTGGGAAATCGAGATTAACCGGACCAAACTGGGGTTGTTGAGGCTGTTGATAAGTATAGCCAGGATACAGTTGATACTGATAAACTAGGTTTTGTACAGTAGGACCAAATTGATACTATCTCTGGTACGGTTGATAAGTAAATTGTAGTTGAATTGTGACAACCATACCTGGACTAGCTTGTCCTACAGGCATTTGGACCAAAGTCTGAACTATAGGTCCTGACTATGGCATAGAGACTTGAGGAGTTTGTAGTGATGTAGGGATAGTAGAAACCAGAGCTACAGATACTCCAGAAATAGGTGTGGTAGGTTGAATAGAAGTTACAACAGTTGCAGTAGTAGTTCGAGGCAGAGTCTGTGGTGAGCCAGGCCCAGGCTACTGAACTAAGCCAATTGTAGAGGTTTGAACAGTAGGTTGGACAAGTTGTTGGGTTGGACAAGAAACCAAAGGTTGTCCAGGTTGATTAGATAACTGCACATTAGCTTGCATAGTCTATTGAGTTTGAGACGGATCCCACGCCATATTTATTCTGGAGTATGGACCCACAAAAGGTTGAGCATATGGAGGACCATAACTTGGTTGGAAATAGGGTTGATAATTAAGCGGTACATTTCTAGCTCCTTGTAAAAATGATTGACCAGAAGGTGGTTGGAAACCTTGAGTTAGGTACTGACCTTGAGGTTGATAACCCTGAGGCACGTACTGAAACTAGGGTTGACCTTGAGCCATGTACTGAAACTGGGGTTGACCTTGAGGTATGTACTGAGTCTGGGGTTGGCCTTGAGGTATGTACTAAGTCTGGGGTGGACCTTGAGGTTTGTATTGTCCCGAAGGTATGTACTATCCTTGAGGTTACCCCCCAGGCAATACCTGGCTACCTTAAGGTTGCCCCCCAGGCGGTAACTAACTACCTTCAGGTTGCCCCCCAGGTGGTAACTGATTACCTTGAGGTTGCCCTCCAAGCGGTAACTAACTACCTTAAGGTTGAGGATTTGAAATACTACCAGACATCATAATGATTTCTTCTACATTCAATGCTTGAGTTCCATTACTACCAGTTGATAACTCATGTTCAGTTGGTTGAGGAGATGCTCCTGAAAAAGTACCAGTGAGTTACTGGTAACCCGAAGGAATAGAAGGACCACCATATAAAAATATTTATGGTGATTGGGAAAACATAGATGATTGTCTTGACATGATCGATGAATGATAATAACCTCTTGGTGTAGGATGAAAAGGAATTCGAGGTGGTGAAAAAATAAGACTTGGATTTTCTAAAAAATTTGTCAATGATACATACCAAGTGTCACTCCTAAAAGGACTGTAGAATATTGATTCACACTCGCTAAGATTTAGAGTTGGTTGGTTTTTGGGAAGAGCTACGTCTTTGTCTAGACTAACAAGTTCCTCAATAGAAATGAGGCTAGAAGGAAGATTTTGAGTAATGATATTTCCTACTTTGGGTGAACTAGGACCACTAGAAGTTGGAGAAGCAAATCCTAAAGTTGGAGTAGCAGCAGGTTCATTGTCAGGCTCAAAAATTTCAGGTTCTTCAACTAATTCACTGGAAGGAGAAATACTACCAGTAACTTTGGAAAATGAAATTATCTCTTGAATATACTCCGTTGTTTGTATTTCATAATTAGGATGAACATATAAAGATGGCTCTTCAGCTTCTGGTGATCCAACTCTACTATCACACGCAAAGAAAGAAAATTTTAATAAAACCACCTAAAGTCTCTAAAGAAGCAAACACTTGAATCACACGCCTAAAAAATATAAGAGTTCAAATCACACACAAAAAATAACTTCCCGTACTAAAAACACTAGTTGATGATGAAATCCAACGCAGTAGAAGTTTAATACAGAAAGGGTGATTGGAACAATTACCCTAACAACTTGCATAATGAAACAAACTCGCACAAGTTTCTTCACAAAACCATCTCAAGTGAAGAGAACCCCCCAGAGAGTCCAAGTCAATCTAGTCGACATCTGCTCCAGGTACAGTGAGACCCTTCCTTCACTGTCACCTCAGGAAATAATCTTAGGTTTATGGACACGAAGGTTACCAACAACAACAAATACAACTCGGGGAATAGTCTACGATCCATTCTATGCGTAAGGGAAGAGTAACAAAGCTCAATCCCCTTGAAGGCTCCTCGACATGATCAATTTGAGGTTTACCAACAAGTGACCCCGAGCTCCTTGACAATGGTCAATGCAAGGTTTACCATTTATAATACGCGCAAATATTTTATCTTTCCCAATGAAACAGAGTTGATTGTCTCAAAGGTTCAGACATGATCTCGTGATTGACTCCTTTAAGAGAAGCTTCCCAGAATGTATCAATTACAATTGGATTTATTTCCTACCCCAAGATGTAGCTATTTGTTTTTTTTAACTATCTTGGCAAGTTAATTAGTCCATACTCCAAGATATTAGCCTAAGCTATATTGGTGATAAGAGCCCTAGAAATAGAAAAGATTACTAGATCAATTTTAAATAAGCGTTACTTTTATGGGATGTTCTTTAAGTCAATAGGTACAGAAATGAAACTTTGATGGTGTGAAGACTCGACTCCAAAAACACTAAAAAAAATGCACCTAAAATGATAAGCAATTCGTTTTTCTTTTAATGAAATTGTAGCTAAAAGAAAGAGTTCGAGAATGAAATTATTTAAGAAACAATTCTTTCTTTCAACATGGAAATGAAAATAAAACCTTTTTGTCTCTTTCAATAAGAACTCAAAGCGAGACTACTAATTAATTCTCATGATAAATCCCTTTCCTTTTTCAAAACTCGAAACTACAAAAAAAATTGCTTCAAAAGAGATCTACAAGTTCTAGAAAAACACTCAAAACTACAAAAACTAAGTTTGAGATCTAAAAACTTTTAAAAACCTAAATTGAATAAAAAGCTTCAATTCTTTTTTAGGACGTTTTACTTAGTTGTTTAGTAAACTAAGGATTCATTTGTTCAGAATAACAAACCAATCAGTAACATCTAGATATGCTTTCTCTTTTAAAAATGAAATTCAAAACTTATAACAAAGATTCTCCAAAGATTTGCAAGGAGAAAACGAAATCTATTTCTCACAAAGGACAGATTTCACAACCAAGTCAGACTCATCAAGAAGACAAAAAGACACTAGGATGATCTTAGGTTTCTCAAGCTTCTGATCTTTGAGTCACTATAGAGACCAAGTGAAAACGAACCTAGGCATGCAAAACTTCTAGAAAATCATCTAAAACAAAAATACCATTTGAACTCACTCACAAGAGATTTTTGACAAGAAAAATGTAGATCTAGGTAGACAATAAAAACCCTAAATGAAACTTAGACTTAACTGGAAGAAAATATTAAGGTTTTCCAAAACAATTTACAGGGTCTGCAGGCTTCCAAAAGAAACAAGTGTGGTCCCGCTCTATTTATTAAAGGAAAAATGCAGAGATGCCCATTGTCTATAAAGAGAAAGTGCGGTCCCCTGAAAACTTAAAAAAAAAAAAACAAAAAGCAATCCAGATTCTAAAAAGTACCCAAGCTAGCATACAACAATCAAAAACCAGAAATGAAAACAATTTTCTCAAGTCAAAACAAAGGAAAACCAAAAACCAAATTCAGATCCCTAGTGGAGTCGCCAATTTGTTGGTGGGATAAATCGATCTTGTGGACAAGACTGATCTCCCTAGTATCAGAAGATAGTGTAGCAACAAACAGAAAAACAAATCTATCTTTCTCTAGACATATACGATTTATAAATAAATACTATAGAGGTGTTAAGAACCTACCTTAGATCCAACGCTTGTCTGTAGTAGCCATCCTCCAATCATTTGAAAGAATTACCTTTGAGAACCTGCAATCACAAACAAGCAAACATTAAATAGCACCTACATAACAAATATCATAAATCATGTCTATTATGGTGATCAAGGAATCCATAAAATAAACCATGAATCAATAGCTTATTGAGAAAAACAAACTTATTTGTATTAACTTTGAAGTTGAAGAACCTTACAGCCTTTTCAGCCTTGATGTTGAACAAGCTCTTCTTGGGGTCTGAAATAGGAATTTCCTTTACCTTGACAAGCCTTGCACTCTTCCAAATGAGATCATAGAGGTATGTAATCTTTCCTAAAAAACTTCAATTAAGAAGACTATGTTCCAACAACATTTCACCTAAAAAATATTCAGCTTCTAACCTCCTTAGTAACCAGCGCAATGCTTCTTTTTATAGTGCAGGGAAGGAGGTTATGGGTCCACCTATGAAGGGATAGAATCCTCCTTCAAAGGGATAGGCTCCTCATATCAAGGGGTTAGCAACTTAAGGCATGGGATGCATGAAACTTAAGAGAGTGAACTTGCCACCTCAAGATTCCTTCCAGAAGCTTCTAGAAATGACTAAAAGTGAGTTTTTAGAATATACTCATGCCTTTTTAACTTTTACAGAGGTCCACACCCATAACACAAAGAAAGAGCGGTCAGGTGCACAGGAGACATGACCATTAGGTGCAGGACCACGGGTAATGCAAAGAGAAAGTGCGGAACCAAAGTTTTAGAGACTTTTGAGGGATTTCTCCTATTTTCAAGGCTTGATATGAGGAAATGAGGCTAAAGACTTGCAAAGGAGAAAAGTATGAGTGGTAATGGACTTAGAAAGATTGCAAAATGTCAAGGTGACAATTTTTAGTGCAACACAAAGCCATGCCCTACCCCACCAGACACACAGTTGGGCATCTTTCGAGGCCCAACTAGAGAAAATGAAACCTGTATAGTTAGCAATAGTAGTAGTAGTAGTACTAGCATAGAAAGAAATCCTTGTATAGATGATATGTGGACCATGTACTTTGACATATCCAAGACATAGGATGGATTTGAAGCTGGTTGCATTTTGTTACACTCGCTACAACGAAAAATATTCTCTCTAATCACTTGGAATTCGAGTCCACGAACAATACTATAGAATATGAAGCACTCATTTTTGGCTCACAGAAAGCCATTGACCTCAAGGTTGTTGTTATAAAAGTGGTAGGCGAGTCTAAAATCATGGTGCCTCAAGTACGTAACATTATACATTATGTGTTACCACATTTTAAGAGTTACCAACAAGTGGTATGGCGTGTTGGCTTGATGGGGCCTGACCCAAGTTCAACGTTAGTTACGCCAACCAACAAAACCCTAAACTTCTGGCCCTTTTGATAGCAACCCACATATCATAGGCTACAGTCTCACCCGAAGCAGTATTGGGGCATGAAAAAATCAGGTTTCTACATCCATAGGTTTGTGTGAGGGGTTCCTACAGCTTCTAGGGCTTAGTTCTATCTTCACAAACACTAACCCTTCCAGAAAAATTAATAAGAATAAATCTTATACACAAAAATTATATCTTCGCAAAGGTCATTAACTAGTCATAAATTCATAGTTTATATCGATCTACCACTTTAGTGCATTATATCAACATTTATTCATATACTTTAAGATACAAAGCGAACATGCATAATTGTAGAAATAAATGCAAATGAACAAATATTCAAAGTATGGATCAAAACTATTTTTTATTAGATGATATTTCAAAGTACAAACTTTCCTTCCCTACGCATTCAGCTGCAGGGACCCACACACTCAACTTGTGGACATGCCAAGGTCTCTACACACTTAGCTGCAGGAACCTTCCCCTTTTCCTAAGTACAGGAGACAAACCTTCCTGCCTTAGTTTACTTTCCCAAACAATGATTTTTTACTCTCTAATTCATCTCGTAGCCTTGCCATGACTCTTCTATTTATAGCCTTTACTTTTACGATACCATGCTCTATGGACCATGGGCGGGTCTCAAAACCTTCTTAACACCTAACAACTTAAGGGACTAAATCCTCTTTGACTCTTACTATCTTTGTGCTCTGCTTCCACAAATCTCAGAGACTTTACATTTTTATAAAAGGGAAACACAAAATTTAACCCCAGGGACCCAATCCCAATAGGCTTCCAACACAATTTGGTGACTTGTCCTTGAGTCACTCAGCTGGAGCTTCAATCTTTGCTTCGAGTTCATGAAACCACACTTCAGACCTACAAATTAGTTGTTCCTTCCATAATTGCATGTTGTACTTCCTCCAACAATTTCTTTGTAGTGGGGCATTCCACCGTGAGGCCCATGGTCCTTTGAGTTTGCTGCTCACCCTCAAGCTTTCTTTACACTGATAGAGTTCGATGGATCGCCTGGTTTGTCCAAGGTTATGCTTTTTCCATAAGAATGACCTCTTTCTAACACAACTCTTCAATTTCATTCTGAAGCTACTTCTGTTCCTATAGTTTTCCGAACCGTTGCACTGGAGCCAAATCGAGTGCAGAAGATCTAATCTCATCGAACTGCCATTGTTTTTCTCTAAGGTCTACACTAATCTTCTACTAAGTGGGGTCCTCCTATAGAGGCATCCATAGCTCCATGGCCTATTCGAACAACTTTGTGCTTCCTTTACTGCTGCTTCTAGGGTGGCCATTCCATCCTTTACAGAAGCTTTGCATTGCTCTTGCACCTCTGGTGAAGTTCTCAATTGCAGCTTCATTTGCAACTCCGAAATATGTAGCCATAATTTAAATCAGACTCAGTTGATTTCATATTTGGACTCTTTAATTTCGCGGCCAACTTTTGGATCTTTCCTTTCAACACTGCATCAGCTACAATGTTAAGTTTAGGCATCTCATTAGATGACTGTGTAATCACTGCTTCTAAGTGCTCGTTGCACATAGGAATTTCTTCCTTCTCCTTCAGTGCCTACAACTTTTGTTTGAATATTTTATAGTTTTATGTTTTTACTTCATGAATCACCAGCAATGTGTGCTGCTTCCTAACCCTTAGCTCATTCGATACTAGTTGGTAGATCTCAGACAGGATTTGGATTGGGAGTGCTATGAGGTTGATGCCTATATTCTTGATCTACGAAAATTCGGTGTTGGATTCTTTTCAATCACCGCGTAGGGTCCCATTTGGAAATTGAATTAGATAGAGCTCTAATGTTCGATCCATGTTCCAAATTTTTATGCTCACTTGATGCATGGTTGCCTGAATCTCACTTACTTAACCTACGCTCACTTGTAGTTGGCCTGTGCCAGTGCATAATGGTACTACTACTCAAACTGGGTCCATAATTCTATTATAGTATCCCGGACCTTGTCACCAATTTTGTATAATTCCCTCTCAGTGAAGACTTATGTATCAACCTAGGTGAATCTAGTCGTCGTTTGCTTCTTCCGCAGCCCCGAGGTTGTCTTCTTTGTTATTTTCTTGACCACAAAGGGGGTTCCTTGCTCCGCACCCCCACCCTCTTCTGTGTATGATCCTTCTTGGTCCTGGGTATGCTAAGAGTCGGACTCCTCAACATCGATTGTGGTTTCCTAGGCTGATTTCTCTTTGTGGGTAGCTACCTTAGCAATAGCTTTCTTAGTAGCAGCTTCCTTCTACTGTGCAGCTTTCTCTTGAGCTGTAGTCTATTGGGCTTCGTTTAGTTTCTCCACTGCTAATGTCTACATAGTGGCACCTTCTGCTACCTTTCGTGTTCTTGCACTTGGATTTGATAGGTAGAGCCACTCCCCTAGCCATTTACGTATGACATCTGTGACATCCACCTTGCCAATAGGATAAGGCAACCTGTGCCATATCTTTCTCGGATCCCTTCTAGCACGAACATACACCTTATGAAAGTCAGCCTTGAAGTTGCCATCAGGCTCATACTTCTCATGTAAGGTAGGTGATCACCTCAGCCTTTGGCTGATCATCCTATGTAGATCCATCTCGACCAACACCCAGAACATCTTGGCCTTTGTAACCCATGCACTGTCCTTCATTTCCCAGAGCGAAGCAAACTTCTTTGCCTACTGAAGGTCTAATTATTGAAGAGGAAATTGGCTAACCTCAGCACCCTCCATGATACTAATGTTATCAAGAGTAACAACCAAGGATGATGAAATTCCTTACCCTCATCCTTGACCTCCTGTTAGTTTTCCAAGAATTCTTTGCAAAGGTATTGAGCCCAGCTATACTGGACACCTTTGGTGCATTGCACAATGAAAGAGATCAGAGGCACTGGAAACTCATTCGTGCAACACTTTACCATGATCTTTCATGCCAATATTTGCTTGGGGAGTTGCATCGCGGGATCAGAAATGGAGCAGATGGAATATTCGCATGACTTTTTAACCAACCTGAACTTGCTCTTCATCTCATCTATGAGTTTCTTCTCCTCCTTTTTCCCTGCAAATTCTTTTTTTGAATCCAGACCTTCATAGGGAAGAAACGTGATTTGATGGATCAACATGTCGATAATTTGGATGGGTTCTCAGAGCTTGAGACACCCATAGTGCACCAAGCTGAGTAACTTCTAGACACATACAATGTTAATGATGGTGCAACTAAAGTGTGACACCCAGAGCATGTTCAGGAGGCTCACTTTCTCAACACTCGTGACCCACTTCATAGGTTCCAATCACATAACCTCAGTCTCCTCATAATAGACCTTTGATAGATATTTGGTGGGTGCAAGCTGAGGGAACTTCTCATGAGCTCCAAAATCCCAATCCTTGAGCTTGAGCTTCGGCATGCAACCCAACATCTCGCCCTCAAACACCACCTTCTCCGATAGCAGTGGTGTAGAGACCATAAATTTTGAATTTTTTAGGTTCTTAGGCACCTTTGTTGTGTCCTTGCACCATGGGATTTACTTCTAGACATAAGTCATAGGCTCATCCTCATGAACATCCATCTCCTCAATGCCTTCACATAGTTCTTCTTCATCTAAATCAAGGGGCTCATTTGGATGCTGTGCTATGTCCATCTTCCCCTTCTGGCAGATTTCCATGGGAATTTTTCACAGTGATTTCCTCACTGGAACCTCTTGTGGTTTCTTTTGTTTCTTGTCAAGTGGACAGGGCTTATGTCTACGAGACCTAGGCACTATAGTAAAAGATCTCATAGGAACATAGGGTGTTGCTTCGACTCAGGGTGATACTTCAAAGGGCACTACTTTAGAGGGTGTTTCTTCTATTACGGGGGGAGTTTTATTCATTCTTTCAAAGATGATCTCTTGGTACCAATCATGCAAGTTGATGAACTCTGGCTGTGCTAGAATTTCCTCCCAAATCTTCTCAAACATACAACACTCATCCTGGCAATAATACTTAAGGACAACTAGTTGGAAGCAAGGTGTTTCAATGCGGGACAACCTACTAGATTTATAGGCAAATTCAAATTTCAATCCAACCATTTCCTCCAAATTTATATCATTAATGCATCATTGGTAGCAGATTTCCAAAGATATTCCCCATAAATATGCCCTACCTGCTCCTCCTAATGGAATTTTTTCCATCCAATCATTTATAGTGATTCCAATGGTGACTTTTTGACCAAGGTACACAACACCAACTTTTGTAGTGTAGCCACCTTGGCACAACTCCCCTCAGTGCCCTACTTTCTTCCTTCATGCAACCCTCTTACTTCGTCTTTCCAATTTTTGGGTAGCCTAGTTTATAGTACCATATTTCGTTGCATCTTCCTAGAGTACTAAGAATATCATGCCATTATATAGTCATTATGCAGGGGTGGGATCACCCCTGTACAATGCCAAATGACTGCCATTAACTCTTCCTGGAAACAATTCTCCATTCAGTTTCATGAGGTGAACTGTGCCACCATCTGTAAGTTATTTTACCACATAGGGTCCAAGCCAATGCACTTGACACTTTCTAGGAAGTTTCATCAATTTATTGTAATATAATAATACCAATTCATTAACTTGGAAGGTGCACCTCTTTATATGTCGACCATGCCAAGACGTTTCGTGCTCCTTTTTTACTTTTTGGTAAAATACTGCTAAGAACCAATCCTCCTCCAATTCCATTTGCTACATGAGACACTCATCCATAGTGTCGTCATCAACCATATCAGTCAATGTGGAAATCTACAGACTTGTCACAATATATTCCATGTGCATCATAGCCTCCTATCCATAGACCGACCTGAAATGGGTTTGGCCTGTCAAATTTTTAAAAGTGGTTCTATACGCCCACAAGACGGCTGATATGCACACATCCCAATTGTTCTTCTTCACATTAAAGACCTTTGTCAGAGTGCTCACCAGGATTTTGTTGAAGAATTCAGCCATACCATAGGCTTGAGGGTGGTAGAGTATACTCTTCTAATGATAGACCTGGAATTATTCAAGCATCGTAGTAATCATTTCGTCTAGGAAGTGTGTGCCCCTATCACTCATCAATATCTTAGAGTAGCCCAATCGGGACAAAATAAACTCAAAAATAAACTTCATAGCAATAATTGCACTACAGTCCTTTACCGGTTTCACTTCCACCCATCGCATCAATTATTCAATTATGGTAATAATATATTACGCCCCAGTCTTCCTTCCTAGAGGCTGGATGGGACCCACAAAATTGATCACCCATTTATCAACACCTGCAAGGTGATCTATAGATTTAAGGGAATTTCATGTCTTCGTGATGGTCTCCTCATCCTTTTGCAACAATCACATGCCCTACAAGATAATTTTTCATCCTTATGTAATGTTCGCTACCAAAGTCTTGCGCGCATGATTTTATGTTCTTTCGCTCTTCCTGCATAATGTCCTACTGCTACTACCCCATGTGCTTCGGCAAGGATGATTGGTTAGCCAAATTCTGGGACATATCAATGCAATATTTCATTGGAGCCCATTTTATATAGGTGTTTACTGATCACAGAAAAATTAGTCATGCGAACCACCAACACCTTCTTCTACTGTGTAGAATATCCTTCTGGGGTTGTGCTAGTTGTCAAAAACTAGATTATATCAACAAAGTTATCATCTCCAACACAAATAACAAAGAGTTGTGAATCAAGCAAACCTTCTTCCAAACTAGTAGGCTCATCGCCAGTCTCAATCTAGGATAGATGATCGAGACCAACGTTCGAGTGTCTCAGCTTGACAATCACCTCAAAATCATACTCTTGAAAGAGAAACAACCATCTGCAGATGTGCTCCCCAAACATAGGCTTATTGACTAAGTATTTTAGGGAATAATGGTCTATATACATCTTGAACTGTGTGACTAACAGATAGTGCCAAAATTTGTGTAGCACATACACCATTTCTAGTCCTTTGCACTCTGTAGTCGAATAGTTCTTATCCACCTTTGACAATTTCCTACTCCCAAACGGTATAGGGTGATCAATATCGCCTTCATCTACTTGGGTCAACATGACTCCTAGAGCAATACAAGAAGCATCCACATGAACATGGAACTCCTTTTTCCAATCCGGAAACACCAGAATGGGCAGGTTGACCATTTTCTCTTCAAAATATCTAAACTTTTCTGAAATCGTTCATCCCAGTAGAATGTCGCGTCCTTCCTCAATAGTTTCTCCATTAGTGCAGTGATTTTCACATATGCCTTGCTAAACTCTCTATAATACCCCGTACGGCCCTGTGTCACACACAACTATTTTATGTTGTTCGGGGCCTCTAAATTGACAATAACAACTATCTTTCTAGGGTCTACCATCAATCCCTTCTTCCAAACCACATGACCCAAAAATATTCAGTAAGGAACGTAGGCAATGCATTTTTTCACATTCAGGGCGATCTAATGTCTGTGATAGGTATCCAACATAAGGTGTAGACTTGCAACGTGGTGGTTTACCAACCCAAATATAGGTCAATCATCAAAGTAGACTTCTAAGAACTTGTGGATGAATTCCTTAGAAGCTGCAATTACTACCCCTTAAAAGATTGTTAATGCATTATTTAATACAAATGGCATTACCATGTATTGAAAACACCCCCATTCCATCACGAAGGTGGTCTTGATGTTATCCTCCAGCATGATCATGATCTGATGGTACCCCAAAAACTCATCAGTGAATGATTATGGTTCCTTTCCTCCAACATTCTCTAGAACTTCATCTGTAAACGATGTTGGAAATGGGTCATGAAGGCATGCATCATTTGGCTTTATCATATTGACAAATATTCATATTTCATCTTGTTGCTTCTTTTCCTAGACTACCATAGGACACACCACGTCTGATTCCTCCATACGCTTAATGATCCCAACTTCTAGCATTTTTTCCAATTGTCTGTGCACCCTTTAATTGTATTTGGGATTCATGTAGTAGGGTCATTATTTGAAAGGCTTCACGTCTAGATTCAAAGTAATATTCATCACACCTAGGTCCCCTACTTTCCCATTCAGATCCGAGAACTTGGTGGGAAAGAAGTCTTGGTATTCACACAACAGTTCCGTGACCTTAGCAAATGTATCCTCATCCCAATAGTAACCTATTTTCACAAACTTTGGTTGCACGTACGATCCAATGTTTACCTGTCTATTCTTCAAAGGCTTTTCTTTGTCAGGATTTGCTGCTTTGTGTCCTCCAAGTTCGCTCTTTCCCTCACACTCCAGAATTTTCATATTTATAGGGTCATCATTTTCTTCTTGTACTCTCATGTTATAACACTCTAGTGCATGGCACAACTGTGTATTCTAGTATGGTTCAAGACATTCTACTGGTTCCTCATGTGTTCGAAATATTTCAACCTTAATTTCATAGTGAACCTCATCAATACAGTTGAAGCCATTCTCAAAGCTAAAGGTCAACAAAAAAAATTCCCTCAAGATAGCCCATTCGGCCATCACATGGTGCAACTCATTTTCCAAGTACGAGTTCATCAAAATGGTACCCAAAGTATGACAAAATATGTGCACCCATTCATGTTGAGGTTCCTCTCATCAATATTTAGTTCACTACAACAAATGATCATGAAAATAATATTTTCCTATGTTTTTCATCGTCATATGGGAATTGGCCCACTTGAACCTCAACTTCATCGTTCACGTGTATTCTTTCCAATCAACGAAGTTGTCCTTATGTCTACCCCACCAATGGGCAGGCATAATGCACAACACCAGATCTAGGGCCTAGAGCTGGTGCTCTTCTCACACCTCCCTTTCGAACTTATCCAAAAAAAAGCTAACATCATGTGGAGTAGGTAAATATCCGTTGTGGACATAGGTGATCCCTCTAGCCCTAGAGTGGGTCTAGCCACAAACAGAACAACCTAATGAAAAATTCCTTAAACTAGAATTGAATAAGAGGGCCTACCTCTTAGAACACTACTTAGCTTGATGATGATGTCACTCCTTTTCTCTAGCCTCCTTTCAGTTCTTATCCTTTAGATACCTTAAACAACTACACAAGAGACAACAACGAATGTAATAGCATACAATCACATTCAATTTACATAAAAATTCAAGGAAATCCTAAGCCATTAAATGTAATATGACACTCAATGTAGGAAATAAATCATTAGTTGTATATATATAAAGCTCAGAAAGAGATACAACCAAAGCCTTGGCGTTGCAGGTCTCCTCCGATGTATCTGGGTTCCAACACCACCTCTAGTAGCTCATGGTTAGCCTCAAAAATGGAAGTTTAAGGCTTATTCCATTTAGTTTCAAACCAAACCAAACACACTATTATCCTTTTACACACATAAACTAGAAGGCGAAAATCCATAGATGACTTGTTGTTTATTCAAGCTCCAAAAAGGACTAATTTAGCCTGGATAAGGAGGATTTTATATAGCTTTAATGCAGGGTAGATGGTTCCGCTTATTATGGGAGAGGGCTTATCTCTTTGGTTCATTCCATCTTTATAGGGGAAAGCAGCCCAAAATGACTTCCTCAACTCTATGCAGCCCAACTATTTACCAGAATTCCGTTCCAAGAAGATTTCAGAGCTGGAAGCTTTGACTCCATGTTTAAAAAATTTCTAGAAGAGGATTGATGATGTGATAAAGGGCTCACTTGTGCCGTATGACATTAGGTGTGGTTTCAAACTTTGCAAATCAGCATAGGGAAGGAACTGATCACTGGTGATAGTCTTTAAAACTGGGATTAAAGGAATATTCTTGGGAACTGCTGCAATATGGGAATTTTCTACTCATGAATAGGGATGTAAAGATGATGAGCACTAGTATTGCAACAATAATGTTGCAACTCCTGTGGCTACCAGCTTTACTTTATCAACCCGGGGTTCATACAAACTTGGAGGTGATAGTGCTGTATACACTAGTAAACTGATAGTTTTTCCTATTGTCATTGTTCAGCTGGCAAGACACCACTAGGGTTTTCAAGCCAGACTTCCATGGATTCAAAAGAATCCAAATTACTGATGTAAGAAAGAGAAATGTACTCTAGGAGAAAGCTTGTCTACTACAATAAGGAAAAGTACTGAAATCCAATGCTAAAAACACACCATTTCCTAACTAACTGCTGAGAAACTATGCTTTACAAGAATGCCAAGCTAACATGTATGAAATTCTATTGTTCTAAGAATGGAAGTTCAAAACTTCAAATATCACTACTGTGCATGTAAAGGACTAAAATAAATCTGTTTTTTTTCCTTTTATTCTTTTTATGGAAAAAACAAGTGTGAAAGCTAATCTCTTTTGGTGTTGTCGCAGGTGGCTTAGGGATGTTGGTGGATGGTTGGAAGGTTTGGAGACCCTTAGGTGACCTTGTGTGGCTTCCTAGAGGTTTTCCCTCAATTCATGCCTCAAAACAGGCCACTATAGGAAAACCTACAGGATGCCCTAAAGACCTACAATATTCCCTGTATTTCTACATGATACATCCATGAGAAAAATATGGGTGCTGAAGGTGATGGAAGGCTTAGGGAAGGTGGTTGGTGCATGAAATGGAGTGATAAAATTCCTACGATCACATAAAGCTCAAAACCAAGGTTGGGAGATGGTTGGATTTGCTCAACATGCTTGGAGAAGTTTCCATGTGAAATCATGAAATTGGTAAAGGTCTTTGTGAAAGAAAGGAATGATTATTGATGGATGAAGTTGGAAGGAGGTTTCTGGCTATAAAATCTTTCTCTACTTATGAAACACCCGCACTGCATCAAACAATGGTATTTGCCCAAAAATGATGTAAACAAGAAGAATTTCACTCAGCTAGAAAAACAGAGTTCAATGAGCTAGCCGTCTCATTCATGCATGAGGGAAATTGCAGAATAAACTGGAATCATTGATGAGATCTACTATAAGACTGAAAATGGAGGAAATTCTAATTAAATCCTACACTTGGAAACTGATCAAATGTTGGTTCAAGTACAATAAACTCTAAATTCTAGGAGAAAGTAGAACTTTTTCTTTCTGGGGTTGTATAGCACATGATCCCTAAAGGAAGAAGTGAGGCCCAAACACCTATCGACATCTTTTTGGTCTTCCTTTTAGCCCTTCTAACTTACTATTGAAGTAAAGCACAAATTGAAGCAAACTAATAAACAAACAAATCAATTCTACACTACTTGGAACGAAATACTTCTAAGGACAATTTAACGATGAATCTATGAAACTAATCTAAGCATACAGATAAAAGAAGAGGAGTATTTTGGTGCAAGGGTTGGGTCCTAACCCAAGAGCTTTAGTCCTCTAAGTTAACTCAGTATTGGATCATGATAAAGCTCATTCTCATTATCAAAATAGAAAATTACATAGCAATGTCTTCCACAAGTCTAGAGCTCAAAAATAACTAGTGTTTTTACAACAAAAATTTGAATCCTAATGAGGCTCTAGGCCTATTTATTTATACAACTGATGTCTCCAATGAATTCCTTCAATCTAGGGTGGCTCAGCTACCAAACTTGAAATGAACTAACTCTTTGACTATCACCTACTCGACTACCTTTTGATCTTCATGACTTGGTTGCTTATACTCTGAGTTGGTGTGATTGATGGAGGAATGTTCGAATGAGGGAGGAGTAAATGAGGAGGATTTAAGTCCTAAAATCTCTCTTCCCTATCCCATTCGAGTTTTAGCCCTTAATTTTTGCCAAAATTCCTTGATTTTCTCTCACAAACCTACATTCAATGCACATTAGTCCACTAGACATAACATCTCACTTTAACTCATCTCATTAAGAAAAATATAATTAAAACATGTAATAAGTTGTGAGAAGAGTTGATTTGAATAATCTAGGAGGTGAATGAAGGTCCATATAGTTACCTAATGATGAGGCTCATCATCACCCCCTACTGAAAGTGTTTCTTATCCTCTGAGAAACTCAATCAATATCCTTGTCTTCCATAGCTCTAGTGTCCTCCTTGACATCCCATGCTTCTGCTGCGGTTTCCTCTTTTTATGCATAGAGCCCTGTCTTCCTTTCTACCTCCTCATGTTGCTTTCTTTCTTCCTCTTCCTTCCTTCCTTCTAACATCTCCAAGAGCAATTATGGACTAAGTTTCAAGCCCATCCAATTGACTTTGAGACTTTGGATGGTTTGTTTGTATGTGGATGTCCTTTTCAGTGCTTCTCTCATCTGTTGAGGAGAATGGTACTATCTGATTTTCAAATTGTATGGAAAATCATTCCATCTCCTTTGGAAATATTGGATGTTTTCATCCCCTAACAGTATGAACATATCCTCAAAATGTGTAATTTCTTTCTCTTGGGCTTCAAGATACTTGGGTGCAAGTTGAGGATCACTTGCAATTAAATTATGTGTGCTGATGACAACCATTGAATTTGACTGCTCAGCTCTTATCATGACAGGCTCCATTTGTTCCCTTACTAATATCTTCTTCATTTTTGCAGCCCTCTCTTCCTCATGGTTCATCCATGATGCCAAAGCCATCAACTGTAAATCCCCTAGCTTTGAATTAGGGTCCCATACATTCATATCTGTCAAGGCCATGTTATGCAAGTAGACCTTAAACATCTTAGCCCTATCTTCCAATGTGCCTTGATCACAAAGATCAGTGAACTCTCTATAATACTAGAATGGCATAGTGCCTCTCTGTGCTAGGGTCTTTATTTGGAACTACAACGACTGTTCCTTAAGATATAATGCATAGGACTTAGCTGGTATCCTACATCGGATTGCTTCCAAAGATATGCTGACCATGGATTCCAATTGATTCTCTCATTCTTGCAGCTCTCCTTTCAACCATGCATTCCTCCAACATAGTTTTCATTATGGCCTCTCTATCCCTCAGGCTACTTAGTTCTCTGCCCATCTCTTTGAGCTTCTCCTCCATGTGACCAATGTCCTCCACTCCATTTGACTTGCCAATCGACATCCATCTATGTGTTCTTGCTATTTCTTTCTCAAGCTCAATGAATAATGGGATGGAAAATGTTTTATGGAATGACCCTACCCCCTTCAATAAATCTATAGTAGGAGTCAAGGTTAGGTTGAGGACTAGGTTCCCTTAGCTCTGGGTCCTCTCTCTTTGTTTCTTGCTGCATACTTCCTTCCTTATCCAATTTCTGAGTTTCCTGTAGGTTTAACTGAGTTTCTTGTAGGACTTCCTCTGCCTCGTGGAGGTCCTGTTGTGTATCTTATAGGATGTCTTTTCCTTTGGATGATGTAGATCTAGTCACGTAACTTCTCTCATAAGTTATAGGAGACTTGGGAGAGGTTTTTGTTGAGGATCCTTCTCCTTGAGTTTATGTAGCAGCGTTATTCAATTACTCCTTCAGCTCCTTGATATACAACTTTTAATCTAGGGAGAGAATGGAACTTGTCTGTAGAGTGTTTTTCTTCACAAACTGAGAAGATTTAAATAGAATTCAATGAACATTCATTCCTAGGGTGCCTCTTGGTGCATCTAGGACAAAACATGGTTAAGGCTCTCTCTGATTCCTCCTGTTTTCTCTTAATGTGCATAGTGTCCATCTGTAGGGCAAGTGTTTTTAACATATCACTCTTGAAATCCTCTAGCATGTTTCCAATTTAACACTTGATACATGAATTAGAAGAGGATGGACTGACCATAGGTTGAATACCCACACCCTTTTTCCCAGCTGCCCTAGAATGGTTCGTAAAGATAGTCTTGATATCGTCATAGAGTAACTAGTAGATATCCCCTCTTGCTAACAAGTTCAGGGTATCCATAAGATCTTCCCTTCCTCCTCTAAGCTAGACCAACTTTATTGACTCAGCATCAAGTGTGCACCTGGCCCTTTTGTGGCTAAGCTGGAATCTTTCTTCATAATCCTCTAGGGATTCATCATTGTGTAAGGTCATCCTAAAAAATTCCTCTTTAGTGTCTTTATACATACAGTAGTATCGATACTTGGTGTTGAAGGCTTGTTGCATCTGAGATGAAGTTGTGATGTTATCTCCAGGTAAACCCATGAACCAACGCAAATTTAAATCCTTGAGAGTAGATTGAAATAGTTTCAACTTTTTCTCATCATTGGTGTAGTCATAGGTTTGGCATATGAAAGAAAACTCAAATAAGAAAGTGTTTGGATCTCCTGAGGTCAGGCCATGGAAATGATGAAGGATAGAGGGGCTTATATTTTTCATATTAGTATCCCCATTGGTTTCCCTAGTGGGGAAGGAACCCTCAATTATTTCCCTACTTCCTCTATCATTTCTATTTTCAGCCATTGGTTTAGAAGGAATGGGTTCTCCTTCTCCTTATTCCCCTGTAAGTTCTTCAAATATGTTTGGTTTCTCACCTAAGGGTTCCTCTAGTTCATATCCACCAAAGAAGAGGGAAGGTTGGTTGTTTGAAAAAGTGGGGTTATTTGGAAAAAATTTCCCTAAGTTATCCCTATTCCTATCAGGCAGGAAAAAATATGTTTTTGTTTTGTTTTGTGTCTTCTCAAACTTTGAAAGTAATCGCAAAAGTGAAATTGTAGACTGACTACTAACTGAATGAAAATTTAATTGCTTGATTGAATATCACTTACAGAATGGAAGGGAAAGCAAAGAATGCAGAATGCAAAAGGAAGAAAACTAAATTACTTTTGTGTAAGTGAAACTAATAGTAGAATATTATAAACAAGAAATGGAAGAAAGGAAATAGTAATCACATATTACTCAGACACCTCCCTGGTAGTGGCACTAAAAAGTGATGAGAAGGAGTATTGCAGCAAGAGTGTTGCAACTCCTAGGGCTACCAACTTTACTTTATCAACCTGGGGTTCGTACAAACTTGGAGGTGACAGTGTTGTATACACAATTAAAAGCAATGGCTCTACCTGTTTTCACTATTTAGCTGTTGAGAGACTGCTAGGGTTTTCAAGCGAGACTTCTATGGATTTAGAAGAATCTGATTACAAAGGAAACAAAGAGAAATCTACTCTGGGGGAAAGCTTTTCTACTGCAATAAGGAAAATGATTGAAATACAATGCTAAAAACACACCATTTCCTAACTAACTACTGAGAAACTATGGTTTATAAGAATTCCAAGCTAACATGTATGAAATGCTACTATCCTAAGGATGGAGGTTGAAAACATCAAACATCGCTACTGTTCTTGTAAAGTACTGAAATAAATATGTTTTTTTCTTTTTATTCTTTTTATGGGAAAACAAGTGGGAAAGCTAATCTATTTTGGTGATGTGGAAGGTGGCTTAGGGATGTTAGTGGATGGATGGAATATTTGGGAGACCCTTAGGTGACCTTTTTTGGCTTCCTAGAGGTTTTTTTCTCAATTCAGCCTCAAAAGAGGCCTTTACAGGAAAACCTACAGGATGTCCTAAAAACCTACAGGATTCCATATATTTCTACAGGATACAATCAAGAGAAAAATGATGGGTGTTGAAGGTGATGGAAGGCTTAGGGAAGGTGGTCGGTGGGTGTAATGGAGTGAGAAAATTCCTAGGATGACTCAGAACTCAAAACCAAGGTTGGGATATGGTTGGATTTTCTCAACATTCTTGGAGAAGTTTCCATGTAAAATGATTAAATTGGTGAAGGTATTGGTGAAAGAAAGGAATTATTATGTATGGATGAATTTGGAAGGAGGTTTATTGTTTTGAAATCTTTATCTACTTATGAAACACCTACACTACATCAGACACTTGTATTTCCAAAAAAGCATGTAAAGAAGAAGAATTTCACTATGCTAGAAAAACAATGTTTAATGAGCTAGTTGTCTACTTCATGCATGAGGGAAATTGTAGAATAAAATGGAATCGTTGATGAGATCTACTGTAAGAATAAAAATTAAGGAAATGGTAATTAAATACTACACTTGCAAACTGATCAAATGCAGGTTCAAGTATCGTAAACTCTGAATTCTATGAGAAAGTAGATCTCTGTCATTTTTAGGCTGCATAGGGGTCGATTCCTCAAATCATGATTCCTGAAGGAAGAAGTGAGGCCAAGACACCTATTGATAGCTTTTTAGTGTTCATTTTATCCCTTCTAACCTACTTCTAAAGTAAAGAACAAATGGAAGAAAACTATTAAACAAACTGATCAAATCTAGACTACTTGCAATGAAATACTTCAAAGGAAAATTTAACCATGAATATATGAAACTATTATAAGAATATAGATACAATAAGAGGAGTATTTTCTACTAGGGTTGGACCCTAACCAAAGAAATTAAGCCTTCTGAGTTAACTCAGTATTGGATCATGAAAAATATCATTCTCATTATCAAAACAAAAAATGACATAGAAATGTCTTCCACAAGTTTGGAACTCAAAAAGAACTATTGTTTTTACAACAAAAATTCGAATCCCAATGAGGCACTAGGCCTATTCATTTATACAAATGAATTCTCCAATGACTTCCTTAAATCTAGGGAAGCTTGTCTCCCAAAATTTAGATGAACTAACTCTTTAGCTATCACTTTCTTAGCTGCCTTTTGATCTTCATGACTTTGTTGCTTGTACTCTGAGCTGGTGTGATTGATAGAGGAATACTTGAATGAGGGAGGAATAAATAAGGAGGATTTACCTCCTAGAATCTCTCTTCCTTGTCCCATTCAAGTTTCAACCCTGAATCTTGCCAAAATTCCCTGATTTTCTCTCACAAGCCCGCATTCAATTCACATTAATCCACTAGGCATAATGTCTCACTTTAACTCATCTCATTAAGGAAAATATAATCAAATCATGTAATAAGTTGTGAAAAGTGTTGATTTGACTAATCTAGGAGGTGAATTAAGGTCCATATAGTTACTCAATGATGAGGCTCATCAAAAGGCATACTCTACATGATGGGAAAGCATATAGAGTTCATTGTAGAGGTCCTCTAGGATTGAGGAATGGGGAGTATAGGGACAGTGACAAAATGTTGTGTAATAGATGCCCCCTAAAGTGTGAAGGCCAAACATGAGTGAGGGGTGAAATGATTTCCAAGTAGATGTGTGGAATTGGAGAACATTGTCGGAAAACCTTAAAATAGCATAGATGCATATACATCACTGAAAAATATGATAAATGATACATGAATCGTGGTATGGACGCAACCATCCAGAGAAAGATCATGTAAATGGATCCAAGGTATCGGCATAACCATCTAGTAAAGATGATCTTATCAAACCCAACGTATGGTCGCAACCACCCAATAATGAGTAGGATCGCATACAACAACTAATGGTATGGTCACAACCATGCATCTGAAAGAGACATGTATATCAGCATGATCATGTCACATCGCCTTGCAACTTAGACTTTAGTAATCTAATCCATGGGTCTTTCACTCCAACACAACCTGATCAAAGAACAAATTCTAACATGTGAATAGATGTGTCAAAGTCTAACATGCTAGAAATTCTCTTGATTAACGGTAAATGATGTGAACTGTTAACAATCGCAAGAGAAACCATCAATAATGACGATGGCACTCAAGGTACCAGCAGCATAATCCACACAATATTTATGAGTAACTGAAGTTGAACACCCTTGAAATCACTCAATCTAAGTCCAATGATGTGAACTTGTCATCGAGTGCAAAGAACTTTCCTTTAGGGCATGCAAGCTCTAAGGGACTCGAAACAAGTCTCTCGGCCAACTTCCTAGATAATGAGCTGAAGTCACCAAGAAGTGACCTTGACGAAGGAGGGCCATGATGTATCAAACATCATAGATGTGAGGTAAAGGGATGTAATGATTTTGGATGGTACAGAGAATTAGGAATGAGTGTAGCTACAGAAGGATAACTCTTGAACATATTGGTGACATGACTCTGAAGTTTGGTAGCTTTTTGGATCCATAGGATTGGAGGTCATGATGACATGGCAAATATCAAATGGAAAGGAAAAAATGAATGACCCAACCCTGGAATGCCAATGATCAAGTGAGGATATCCCAACTAAAAACAAAGCAGAAAGTGTCATGTTCAAGAGTCAGCTGCAGACACAACTAATGGAAATTTCACATTTTCCCCTATTATTTCTAGTAGGTACTCCAATTATTTTTTATCATGATATTTAAGAGGATAGAATGTGCTTGCATTGTAGGTCAATCCTATAGACGAGTCGGACCTAGTAAGATTAACTAGCCCTATGACGGAGAAGTTCATGTCCATCACGATGACGAATCCGATGTCATTTAAGTTTAACGAGTTCGATAAATGTGTAACTCGATATCTTTTTCATGTTTAGAGAGTTTGAAATACATACGGAAAAGAAAACTCCAAAAGGACCCTTTTCGTATATTTGTGTCTCTCGAGCCTGAAAAGGTAGAAAACAATACTTGAGAGAACTGCTTGACCATGTAAGTCAAGGAGTACCTTTTTCATAAATAGTTTATCCCATCCAAAAAAAGGGGTAAATGTATACTAGGTAAATGTTGTTTTACAGCCTTTAACAAGTTCAAAACGACAAGAGCTCGACAAACTTTTCTTGTTTTAAGGGTTGAAAAAGCATTGAAATGAGACCTCCGATTTTTATTCTCTTTAACAAGCTAAAAAGGGAAAAATAATTGACGATATTTTCGTTCAAGTTTTTATGAGTCAAAAAAACAACTTAAATACGACTTAATGCCCTCATCAACAATTCATCACCTGTCGTTACAAGAAAAGCACATGTGTTCTCTGATTTATAAGGTAAAATAGGTGAAAAATACTTACAAAACCCTAAAATGTCATGAAAAAATGAATAAAAGGGGGATAGGTAATTTAGTTTTACCCATTTACCTTTTTACCTTGTGTGGAGCATATTTTACACATTTTTTCCCTATATTTTCAGAAGCAGATTATGGGAGATCCGGGAGGCCGATCAATGCACCGTCAGTTGCAAGTAAGAGATGGGGCCCTTAGGTTCATTTTCATGCCTAATTTTCCTATTTTTAGCCATTTTTTGGATTTTTTTAGAAGGTTTTGGAAAAAAAAATGGCCCTCAGTTAGCGCAAGATCCAAGCTTGAGATTATGTTGATCAAAAGTTGCTTAACATAGTGACTTTCATCGTGGGTGCTACTATTCTTAAAACAATCACACCTATGAGGGGAAGAGAAAAATTTCAATTTCTGCCCAATTTCCTTGCCTTTAATGCAAAATTTCTCAGTTGAGGATTGATGTTGACTTGATTTTATGGTGTTTTGCAAGAAAATTACAGTGGAAAGATGGTTGAATGGAAAGAACGTGAGCATGAGGCAATTTATGCATTGGTGTTTGAAGACCAAAATTGTCTTGATACTCTAAGGAACTGCAGGTTGCACAAATTCTTCCTTACACCATGTCTTCAGGCTCAAGTTGAGCTATTGCAATTCTTGATTAGTCTTTGGGATGTTGGGTGGGAACTATTTCTGATCTGAGACCAAGAGGTAGAGCTAGAAAATTTAGATATATACTTCATCATCGTACTGTCTCGCATAGGGGAACTAGTCAGTCTATATGGGTCCAGGCCCATTGGGGCAAGTGTGAACATGCTGTTGGTAGATCATTACCGTGAAGCACTGAAATAAAAAAGTGACAAGGTTGATATCATGAGTATTGACGACCTTGTGATGAAAGCACTACTCTTGACCATAAATAGAGTAGCTAGGGCTCATGCATTGAATGAGTCCAACATGTCCAAGTTTTAGTATGATATAGACTGTACAACGCCCACTATCTTTAACTGGGTGAAAGCCATGAAGGTAAACATGAAGCGCTAGCTATCCAAAGCCAAGGCAATGAACCTGAAATAGCTTGGATATGGTTCTCTGTTGGTGACCTTCTTTCTGGAGTAGATCTCACTATTTCACTATCAGCTGGTGGAGGTGAACTCCCATTGCCATGAGACACACAGATCGTCCAATGGAGTGAACTGATACCCAAAACTGGCGGGGGCCATCATATGTCATACAAGCCCACCTTCTTTTCATGGCTGCAACACCATCTGATTGTAGTAGAGGATTGGACATACAATGGTACTCACTTCTTTGGTGATCCTGATATGTCACTCCCTCAGGGAGAATATTTTGATGATGGAGGTAAGAAAAACAATTTTAATTTTATGATTTTTTATTGTTTTTGAAATATATGTATTCATGACATTTTGTTTTTGTAATTACAGATGTAGGACAAGAGCAACTAGTCGGGATGTCCCTGATCGCCAGATGTGTTTCTGGAAAGTTTGAGATTGATCCTTATTAGGAAGGAGTCGATAACAAGGAGGAGATTGCACAAAACGTTGAGGGCTTGACCAGAGGTATCCTAGAGTATGCTCGGGCGGGTGACATCCCACGCCAGTATCAACAGCACATAGTGGGGGTGTCAGATCAAATCCTCCATTTACTGACTCGAGTAGTATGAGAAGTGACATGCTACCATGATCACCATGCCGAGTAGTCCATAGTTTAACATTTACAGTTTTGAGGCCTGCGAGCCATGGATGTACTTGAACACATATATTGTTTTTAGGGTTTTGATGTATGACACTCAAATATTATTGACAGATATATATATATATATATATGCTATATTTCCTGTTTATTACGATATACTGTTTTTCTTTTTCACTTGTTTTGTAAATGTCTATCTAACAAATAATTAGCTAGTGCATCTGCCAATGTATTCATATGCCTAGGAATACAATAATATGTGATGTAATCAAAATTTATTTCCAATAAACAAATACACAAATACATTCTTAATATGTGAGGGTTTCTGATAGAATATTACCCATTGAGCTAAAGAACAACAAGCTGTGAATCGAGGTTGACAACCATTTCCCGAATGTCAAAAGCAATAAATTTTGACAAGAGTTCAATAACTGCGCTATACTCAGCAATGTTATTAGTTGTTTGACCCAAAAAAATACCTTGAAGATAAATACACTCACCATTAGAGCGTAAATAGCCTATGCCATGGAAGATAGCTTCTAGGTACTACGACAAGCACGATTAGCATAACCAACGTAAGGAGTCACATACATTTGCAAAGCAGGGGAAGACATAATAAGCAGGTAAGATGGTTAAAAAACACACAAAACTAAACTTGCACAAAAATTAATAACACACCTATGTATAAAAGTAGCCATGCAAGATGACTCAAGCATAGTACTTCTTGAGATATATCCCATTATGTGGATTATAGAGCCATGCCACATGGGTTCAAATTTACTTGCCCCTAGCTTATCATTTCCCTAGTCATATAGCAGGACCAAATCACCCTCAAAAATATCATGTGGAGAAATCAAGTGGTCAAAATGGGACTTAACTCACTTTTTTTGCACTTCAATGACTAGAGCAGCAAGATGGTGGGTTTCATCTAGTTGTTCCAAATAAAGAGATGCTCTTTTTGAGGCAAGGTTTCAAGGAATAGTTCAACAGCCAATTTGAGTGAGCAAATTTCATACTCAATCGATAAAGTTGCTTCCAAACCACAGATGGGATGTAAAGGTGTGAATCTAGTTGTGTCTTTAGTCGAGGTTTGGTAAGCCCACAGAGCCCAAAAAAGCATGAGATACAAATTTGATTTGTGCATCTGAAAGGTGCACTTAGCATCGTAACTAAGACTTTGTTTACAACTTCAAATTAGCTATTGGCCCAAGGGTAATATAGGGTTGAGCCATCGTGATGCAAGCCCAACGTAGAAGTCATCTCAACCATCATGTAGTCACAAAAATGGGAGTCATGGTTGGTGACAATGGCTTGAGGCACTCCAAACCTGGAAATAACATGATTGAATAGAAATTGCACTGTCGTTCTACCGTTATCGAAATATGTAGGCATCACTTCGACCCATTTGGTGAAATAATTCACAACAACGATAATATAACCATGCCCTTGGTTGAATGAGGGTTACGTATGACATAGTCGATGCCCCATTTGGCAAAGGGACCAACGGTAATAATGGGGTGAAGGAGAGTGGGTGGGACACATATTTTTCATTGATAAATCTGGCACTCATGGCACTTGTGAACAACAAGGATGCAATCCTTGAATATGGAGGGATAGAAGTAGCCAACATAGAGTATCTTTTGAGTAGTAGCATAGCTAGACAGATGATATTGTCACATGTGCCATAATGACAATCATTCAATGCTTTTAGCCTACTCGAGATTCAAACATTAATGAAGAATTGAATCAACACAAATGTAGTATAAAGTATCTCCATTGATGTGTTAAGGTTGGGATTGATGCCGAATGTGTCAGTGATCAGCCTTGGTCAATGTAGACTGGAAGGTAAAGGTTTGGAGATACACAATGATATCATCGTACCAAGGGTCAAGAATGCTAATTAGAAAAAGAGTCTCATCAGGCAACTGCTCATTAGCACCAGTAGGAAGAGAGGTAGAGGGAAGAGAGGGAATCAACTCAGCAAATATGAGTTATTTCTTGGATTTGGTAGTAGAAAATAGCAAATCAAATTCTTGGAGGATGAAAATCCACTTAGAATACTTTCCCCCTAGTAACTGACAAGTCATAATGTAAGTCATGGGGTTGCACTCAGAAATCACAGTTGTAGTGTGGAGGATAATATAATGTCGAAATTGCTGAACAACTTGAACGAAAGCCAAAGCCAACTTCTCGACATGATCATAACATGTCTCAGGATCGAGGAGATTGCGGCTGAGGTAGTAAATAACATGTTCATGGCCTTCATCATCGTCTTGCACCAAAACCATAGCAATGGTGCTAGAGGCTGCAACTAGATAGAGAAAATATTCATGATGGTAGTTTGGAGGATGCAACAAGGGAGCATTAATGAGGACAACTTTTAGGTCTTCGAAAGATTTTTGGGCAGCCTCATCCCAAATGAATGGAATCTTTTGCTAAAACAACCAGGTGAACCCTGAAGCTAGCTCAACATAGTTAGGAATGAAAAGATGAAGGAAATTTGTTTTCCTTTGGATACTGTGTAGTTGATGCAATGAAGAGGGAGGGGGTAGATTGACAATAGCCTCAAATTTAAGAAGATCAAGACGAATCCCATCTTTCAAAACAATAAAACAGAGCAGGTGACCAGATTCAATGTAAAAGACACGTTTATGTGGATTTAGCTGAATGTGGTAGTGTCGATAATGAAGAAAAAATTGTTGAAGATGGTCAGGATGGTCATGGTTCTTACGTGAATGAGCAAGATCTTCCAAATAAGGATGAATGACGTTTTTAATGTCATGGAAAGCATATGACTTTGGTCTTTGAAAAATTTTCCCAGCATTATTAAGGCCAAAAGGGACCCATTTATATGTAAAAGTCCCCTAGGATAGATAAAGGTAGTCTTATCTTGATTAGAAGGCATAATGTTTATCTGGTTGTAACAAGAAAAAACTATCCATAAAGGAAAACATTTCACTCTCAACACATTCATCGATGATCTGGTCTATAAAAGGAGTTGGGTAGTTATCCTTTGGACATGCACAATTAAGGTCACAGTAATCAACACAGACTTGAATGGTGCCCTACATTTTAGTTACCAATATAATATTTGACACCCAATATGTTATAGGGATTGGATAAATAAATCTAGCTTTGAGATTTTTTTCAACTTCCCCCTTAAAGGCAACCGCTTTTGTAGGGTGCACTGGACGAAGTCATTGTCGAATGGGCTTTGAGTAAGGATAACTTGGAATCTTGTGCATGATTATACTTGGGTCAATGCCCGGCATTTCTTCATATGACCATGCAAAAATATCTCAAAATTCTTGAAAAAGATGAGTATAGAGCTTGATCTCATTAGGAGAACAAGTCACCCCAATATGAACATTTTCAACCATACCCAACTTTAAGTAGAAATGTCAATGGGTATCCTTCAAGTAATATTACCCATGTCTCCTTCCGACCAAACTTCATGACTCATAATAGGCATTTGAAGTGGTTGGGTTGGGAAACGAGAATAGAACTTCTGAAGATAGGTAGACATGACCGCCAACTAGGCAAGAATGAGGAACGATGATGAGTATCATTCCATGGTGCTTCCTCTAGAGACATTATTTCCATGATATTCTCATCAGAGGGAAAGGTCTCAGTTAAGGGATCGGGGGAATCTGAATAACCAAGCCACGGGCATTGAGAATACGTCTCAAGAGATGCATTCAAAATAGTATGATGAGAAGGTACTGAAGCTGAAACCAAAACAATATCCACATAATTGATCTCAGAAGGGCTTAATGGCCTGACATCACCCCATGTATTAATAAGATCAGGAGAGGGAATGATCCAAGGATCTGACTTAACCAAGGTCATGTTGATTAAGGCAACATGCGGAGGTGGGAAAGGAAAAATACCCATCAAGGTGGGATCTCTAAAAGGTACAACTCCCAAAGTCTCATAGGGAGCACTGGTATGCTTCACATATGGAACATTGCCATCCAAGGAAGAAGAATCGATGAAAGACAACTAATCAACTATGAAAATTTTCCCTTGATGGGGAAAATGGAGCATGCGAAATAGAGAAGAGGCCACAACATGCATAGCATGAGTCCAACTCTGTCTGAGTAGAAGATTATAATTAAGATTCACATCCAAAATTTCTACTTTGATGTGTATTTTCTTTCCTTCCAAGGTGATAGCAATATTTGGAAGGACACCGAATGGTCAAGAATTACACCCATTGAAGGCTTCCAAATTGTTAGGTGATTTGTTCAAGGTAGGAGAACCAATTTCCTTCTAACAAAAGACTGACATGATGCAAGTGGAAGCACCTTCATCAATGACGGTCCTTAGAATTGTCTTTTCATTAATGATCACCTGGATGAGAAAGGCAATATGATGAGGTAAGCACAAAAAGTAGTTTTCTAGATCAAAACAAATAAAATTCAAATCAAATGGATCAATACCTCTAATAGCCGACAACAATGATTTCCACTGAGATGGACAAATTTGAAGGACCTCGAGAGAGGACATAGCTAATGGCGATGGAGCGAATTCATTAACAATGTTATAATGTTGCATGGCTTGAGCATTTGGGTTAAACGAGGACTTTTGTAGCACACCCTGATAGGGTGCTCGAATAGCGGAATCAGGATTTGGTAGCTTTATATGGAGAGGACAAGAGGAAGACGGGATAGAGGAGAAAGGGGCACCTCCTTTCTCTTTCCAGACTGATAGGGTAGGTGTTTGATAATATTTCGATCTGGTAGCCACATTTACCAGTGAACTCATCGTAAACACTTGGGAAGCTGAGGAAGTGGAAGACTAAGGCTAGTCCACCATTTGGGTATGCTGGGACAAAAAGGGCTCTTTCAACACAACCAGGGTCCCCTTGAGCAAATGACTAACTTTAGACCATTGAGGACAATATTTAATATAGTGATCCTCCTCACAAATAAGGCATGGATACTTGGGCTTCCTTTCAGAAGCATCACCAACAACCGACTTAATATGGCCCTATTTTCAGACATCAGCTTTGTACTTGCCTTTTGCCTTCTTTTTACCTATAGAGAATTTGTCCACTGTGGTGGACTAGACACTGTGAACCTGAGAGGTTTTACTAGGTCTAGGTTGAATTTTGAGAAGGATCATTAGAACCAGTGTTTGACAATGCCTTTTGCTTGGAAGAAGATTTTGCGAGGGTTTGAGACACACAACCAATTACTCCATCAATAGGCAGGGTATTCAAAGACTTCATTGTTGTTAGATTAGATGATGGTTTTGGAGCATTAGGTAACATATCATATAATGTGCTAGATTGTGAGTAGACGAGGTCTAAATATTGGGCATGATCTATGGTTTGCTCCTCCATGACACAAGAACCCATAGCTATGTTCTTATCAATTTTAGTGACAAATGACTTGGTAAACCATTTAGTCAAAAAATGATTCGCAATTTCAAACTTGATTAGGTGTCGTCGACGCGTCCATTCATGGATGTGATCAGATATATGGGTTGCAATGCATTTCTTAGGGAACGTAAGTATATGGGTGCCAGTTTCATAGGAAAGTTTTGACAAAAAATGTGGGAGGAAAGCCATAACAAGAGTTTTAAATTCATTTGTAGGTACCTCGAGGTAACTAAATGTACCACTTAGCTACAACACCTCCCATATTTCGTTGAAAATTTTGAAGAGGAACAGAATATTCAACGTACAAATTAGAGGAGAACCAGAGGTGACATGTCATCAGGTGGTCTTGCGGATCCTCTTTCGCTTTTCCCTCAAACTTCAGACAACCGCTCAGAATCCTGGATAGAATTGGAGGCTAGTATGGCGAATGAAGAATGAGATCATTTGTGAGTTTAGAAACATTTGGTAGCTCCAATGTGGCGAAGAATGGAAATTGTGTATTAAAAGGCATTTGGGGCCTCTAAGCAGGCCCGAACTACAAAATCCATTCTTGTTGATAAGGATTTTGTCCGCATGGTGGAGGATTTTGTCCATATGGCATTTGATTTTTCCCCCACTATAGGTTACATTCCCCATAGGGAGGATTCTGACCTGGGTAGCCTTGTTATTGTCTGACGATAGGCTACTGATAAGCAACATATGGGTTAAAAGGTTGTTAAGCTTGATGGCCTTGGAAAAATGGATTTTGCACCTGCTACCCCTGGACATAAGGGTTTTGAACTTGCTGCCCTTGGAAATAAGGATTTTGCACCTGCTACCCTTGGGCATAAGGATTCTTAACCTACTACCCTTGGACATAGGGATTTTGAGCTTGTTGCTACAGGACTTGACCTTGGGCTTGCAAAGGTTGAACCTGTTAAGTATAAAGGTTGATGCTGCCTGAGTTGACATTGTTGCTACAAGGGTTGGCCTTGCTACTATAAAGGTTTTCCCTGCGACTGCAAAGTTTAACCTTGCGAAGGTAGAGGTTGGGAAGCTTGGTGAACAAACTGTGCCTGTGGCTGAAAAGTTTGTTGCGATTGTTAAAAGGGTTTCCACTGGGGTTGCTGCTGTTGTCCTTGATATTGCAATGTTTTCCCTTGTTGTTGCAAAGGTGGCCCTTGTAGCTTTGAAGGCCTTGTTGCTGCAAGGGTTTCACTTGTTTTGGGAAGGGTACTTGAATATTTCCCAGAGAAATACCTTGAAATTTCTTGAATTGGATCTGGCCATATCCACTAGGCATGGCGAATGTACCAGGTTGAACATAAGGTTCAGCTTGAGGGATGTAAGGTGGATTTACCATCACTTGTGAACCATATGGAATATAAGGAGGCTGGAAATGACCTTGAACGACATATGGCTGCTGGTACCATATGTTACTTGACCCAGATAGACCAGTAGGGTTTGACTGCTGGTATTCAACATTTCTCGATCTAGAAGCACAAGAAGGATTCAAAATAGCACCAGAACAGGGATGGTTCATCCCAACCATGTGAGTTTGTGAGACACTCACATTGGTTGCACCAGATACCATGGAAATATTTGGGTGTTTCCACCTAGGAGGTTGGACATATCCACTTACTGGAGGCATCAAAGAACTTATAGAGACATGACTCGAAACCATTGGTTGAACAGAAAGAGTAACTTGAAAGATGAAACAAATGGATTCAGAACAATGGATTGCACTGGAACTGATGTGGCTACAAAATGCAATAGAATTGGCTAAGAGGTTGGGTTCTGAATGAAGGAACATGATGTAGGCATAGTGTGAGAGGACTATGTAGGGTTCCAATACAATGACAAAGAACTAGGAGTGCCCGACACCAACTCAACTAGAAAGTTATAGCCATGTGGCAACAAACACTCGCTAGGCTCAGAGTAAATGGCGGTCAGAATGTTTCTCGTGTAAGGGAAACCTTTATAAGGGAATTGATATTCCTATTCATCAACAATGTGAGGAGTGTGTGTAGCAGAAACCTCTGAGTGACCCAGAGAGCAGACTAGAATATTTCCTTTTGATTCCATGGGTGGAAACAAATGACGACGGACAACCGAGGTTGTTCGAGGGGATAATTCCAAGGGAAAACCTGGTTGATCATATGGATTGTACGTATGCTTTGATGGTATTACAGCAATATCAAACAAGGGATTTGGAGGGAAAAAAACTAATCCTTGATGACCTTCACTAGTCGGTGGACTTTCCAGAGTCTGGGTAGAATTATCCAGAGATTCCAGGCCAGATTCACGAGGTGACACAGTATCTGATGGGGGAGGATGAGATGAAAAAGTTGGAATACTAAGAACAATTCAAAGTTCAACACCTTGATCTTCTAGTGACTGCGAGAGTTTAGGAATAGGCTCCTCAGATGATCTTTTAGATGGAGGAGTGGAAGAGGAACTAGGAGAACCTGATGGTTCTACCACGATTACTTTGTCTCAAACAACAAGAGAAAAGAGATTAATTTCAAGGCTTATTCAAAATGTATTAAAGGTATACGCACAATATGGTATAGAATAAGACTATTAGGAATGTGATATGATCATGGGGAACAATATTTTTTAAGACACTAAAATAGATTGATGCCTTTTCATGTTTTAAGAGTCGCAAAGAAGGAAAAGATGACTCTATCACTTTTGGTTTGAGCGAGCATGAAAGGACAAGTTTTCAATGATATTTTAAATTTAGAGAGTTAAAAACACCAAAATGACTACTCAGGATAATCTAGGCAAAAGGATTACCGGGTAACTGTATATTGTAGAATTACCTCCCGATGAACCGAGAAGTATGGGAAGGCAATCTCTCCGAATGTTTTATTCGGTGTATCACGTTTAGCAGGTGGTAGACTCAGATTCCTGTGGATAAAGTATTTCAAGCCTAGTGGGGTCTCCCTTTATATACGCATTAGTACGGGGAGCAAAAGTTTGTACTCTGTCTATTGTCGAAGCCAACAACAACTGCTAGGTTTATAGACACCGAAACATGTCTCTAGCCTAGAGCTCTAAAATTTGAGTGTTAGGTTTGAAATGTGACTTGGGTTAATTGAATGCATTTTAAAGTTTATCCTGAAATTATGTCTCATCTTTTAGGCCCTATCGATGTGACTCAAAAAACTCCTATATGTAGCTAAATGAGAGAAAATCCTTTCAATTCGATGAATGTTTGCACTAATGGGAGTAGAGAAAACAATCATTGCAACAAAAAAGCAACTGAAAGAAAGATGAGTTTCACTAATTTTCTTTTTGAAAACAAAATAATAAAAAAAATATCTTTCGACTTCCTAACTTCCTATCAAATTCACTTGAACTAGTTGTTTGAATGGTAAAAGAAATTCATTTTTTTTCAAATGCAAAATGATGCTACAATCCTAGATTCCAATGATGCTACTTAATGCAACATATCGATTCAGAAAACTAGAATGATGTATTTTTCAATGGAATGAGAAAATGAATCTCTCATATAAACACTTCAATGAAAAATTTTCAAACAATGAACATCAATCATGTGCAAAGCATGAAAAATAAAATTATTTTCCAAAACAAACATGTAAAGACTCAATAGAGACAAGACGAGCAATTGTAATCTGTGCCTGAAAAGAGATGTTCAACCAAGAAAAGAGAAAATGAAACTTTTCAAACTTGTCTAATTAAAACCAAAGCCATAAAAAAAACTTGAACACAAAATGCATGTAGCAGTTAACCAACCACATGACTTGCCGAAAGCACTAACAGCTGAAAGGACAATGACCTAGACTCCCTAGAACCACAAACCATCCCAAGACTCAAAAAGTCAAGTCAGGAAAACTCAAACTAGACAAGCACACACAACAAGCTAATGAATATTTCTAGCCAGGGAGAACTAAGAAAAATAGGCTAAGAGGTAGCAATTATGAGGGCAAGACACACTAGTTATGATTCAAGAGAAACCCTGATCTTCACTTATAGGAATTGGTGCAATTGCTTAACTACTAACAAGCACCAAAATGGGGTACAACGCGATTTTTTTATAGAATTTCATGATGGTCGACGTGACTGTCAGAAAATAAAACGCGCTGATTGAGGATTTGAAGGAAAAAATAAAATTTTTCAAATCTTAAAACTAGACTTGTCACTCTAAATTTTAGAACCAAAGTAGAAAACTAGTTAAAGCACAGAAAACCAAAGGGAAAAGGTGATACAAAAAAAGTTCACCCAAACCATGCAATGAAAATCAATCAAAAGAGAGGATGACTCCCCAATAGATTCACCAATTTGTGGAGTAGGAAAATTTCCTCTGTGGACAAAGGTGATCCCTCTAACGCTAGAGTGGGTCTAGCTCCAAACAGAACAACTTAATGAAAACACACTTAAACTAGAATCGAATAATAAGGCCTAACTTTTATAACGCTACTCCACTTGATGATGACCTTGGTCCTTTCCTCCATCTTCCTTTCAGTTCTTCTCCTTCAAATACCCGAAAAAATAGCACAAGATAATAGCGAACATAATGGCAGACAATGGCATTCAATTTACTTAAAAAGTGAAGGAATCTTAAGCAATTAAATGTGATATGAAACTCAATGTAGGAAATCAATCATTAGTTGTATTGATATAAAGCTCAAAAAGAGATACAACCAAAGCCTTGACGTTGCAGGTCTCCTCTGACATATCCGGGTTCCAACACCACTTCTAGCATCTCATGGTTAGCCTCAACAATGGAAATTTAAGGCGGATTCCCTTTAGTTCCAAACCAAACAAAGAACACTATTCTCCCTGTACACACATAAGATAGAAGGCAAACAACAATAGATATCTTGCTGGTTACTCAAGCTCCAAAAAAGACTAGTTCAGCTTGGAAAAGGAGTTTATATAGCTTTGATGGAGGGGATATGGTTCCTCTTATTATGGGAGATGGATTATTTCTTTGGTTTGCTCCATCTTTATAGGGTAAAGGAGCCCAAATTGACTTCCTCGGCTCTAACCAGCCCAACCATTTACTAGACTTCCATTCCACGAAGTTTTTAGAGCTGGAAGCTTCAACTCCATTTTTAAAAAATTGTCAAACTAGGATCAACACGAGTGATAAAGGATTCACTTGGGCCGTACGATGGTAGGTATGGTTTCAAACTCTGCAAATTGATGTGGGGAAGGAAGTGATCATTAGCTAGTCTTGAAAACTGGGATTAAAGGAAGATTCTCGGGAAATGTTGTAAGAGCGTAATTTTCTGCTCATGAATATGGATCTAAAGGCATGCTCTTGATGATGGGAAGGCATATAAAGTTCACTGTAGAGGTCTTGCAGGATCGAGGAACGGGGAGTACAAAGACAATGACAAAATGTTGTGTAACACATCATCTAAACCATCAATGTAATGAGGTATAATTGATACCTCTGTGGAGATGCGACGAAACAATTTTTTCAACATGTTATAGTGCATTGACGAGAATTCGTTTAATATGTTATGCCAATGCTCAAATTCTTCGTTAAAATCTTAGGTGCAGGAGCTATCTCTATCACATGTAATTCGTCCACATGCTGTAGGATTGATAGAGTCCTCATCACGCACAGTGATCTTATATATCTAATCTAGATCATCCTCTTCTTCATAATCATAGATGGGTTCCATTTATCATGCTCCTTTAGTTGGATCTAATGGAAAAATAACTCAAAGCCCCTTGCTCTCAAATGTCACCCCCCACTTCTTAAGATTAATGATCGCATCCATTTTAGAGGCCCAATCAATGCCTAATAACACACAGAAAGGATTACTATCATCCACTTTCTGAATCACTTCGAAGTCGGCAAGGGAACTTGCTCTTTCAATATCCACCATAACCCCACACATGCACCCCATAGGAATGATATTGTGTTGATTTTCCATAAGTAGTTGGATGGGTGACTGCAGACCACGGCTTCCCATTCTTTCCCAATTTTGTTTTGGTAGCACATTCGCATTAGATCCTAAATCAAGAATTGCCTCGTCCATTTCATACTCTCTGTTCTATGCAATTAGCATCATTTCATGATGCGTTCATTCCTTTCTTTTTCCCACTTTTTGAACTACACACTATTCTAGAGGAGTCTTTATAACCTTAGTTGTACAACTATTAATCAACTCTTGGAGCCCTTCTATCGCCTTTCTATCCCGCACCAACTTCATACAAGTCTTCACAAAGGTAGCTAATAGCGAAAGATCTACATCCTACGCTTCATTGTTTCTGCCAGAATTCTTCTGACTTCCTGAGGTAGATGCCTCAGCAAGGCTCTTTTTGGCATCCGTAAAGGTTTCCTTAGCCTAATTTAGACCGAATCTAACTTCCTTCTCGCTAGCCTTGCTTACCCATCCTTTAGTTTTTGGCTACTTTCCTTTATCTTCCCTAGTGGAAATAACACTTCACGTCACTATATTAATTATAGGTCCTTATTTGCGAGGCTCTACCCTCATCATCTAAATGTTTTGTGTAGGTGTTTGATCGTTTTTCTCCTGTATCTTTGTTATTAGTGTTGGACAATATTCTATAACATGATCAAAGTGTCAGCAATATTAGTAGGAGGGATGCATTGGGTTTTACTATTCACACACAAAATGACCTGCTTCTCCACAATTATAGCAAATCACTTGTCTATGACCCCTTCCAGCCTGTACTCCTCATCCTCTTCCTTAGTCATGGAATCCTCTATGCGCTACACTCATGCCTGCATCCTAAGGACAATTTCTTACCTGCATTCTATAGGTAGTCATCCTCTCCATTATCAATTCATAGCTTTGGCACTTGTGCTCATCATGCCCCACTAATTTATAAAAAGTACAAAATAACTCTTGGAGAGTTTGTACAAATTTTTTTAGGAGATGATAGTTGTCAGTTGCATCCTTCCTAGTTGTCTAACAGATAGTGCACCACAAGGCTACCCCTGTGCTTGGTCCAGCGATATTTTATGGCTTTAGAGGAACAGGACCTCCCCTAATAAGGTAATTTTGATAAACACGACAATGGTCCTTGTCATGACCAAGGCCTTTAAATATCAGGCACCAAACTTCTGTGCACACGTCAGGCTAGACATACTTTCCCTTATTCAGGCTCTCCAATTCAATGTGTAAGCTTGCTAGCTGAAATTGAATTTTTTGTGCCCTCTATTTGTGTCTTGTATTGGTGAATCTTTTAATCTCATGGCGATCTCCAAGGCCTCTACTTTCATTCCTATTTTCTATTAGGACAATGGCAATCTCAAATGAGGTAGGAGAGAAACAATGCAAGAGCCTATGTACTGAGTATATGTAATGGTGAAATTAGCTTGCTAAATCTAACACTTTAATCTTTGATAAAAGTCTCATGCAGACTCGTTTACCCTCTACTGAATATCCTTCAGCTTTGTCACAGACTGGGCCTGAGATTTGGGCTTCTTGAACTCAATGCTCAATGCTTATTGGGTTTTTCCATAGTTGCATTGGGATTATCTATGCAAAACTTGATGTACCAACTCAACTCCCTATCCTCGAGCATTGTGACTAGCTGCGCTTTCTTCATATTGTCATCAGCGATCTGTGATGCCTTCCATACATCATCTGTGACAAACCAAAATTGTTTGGCACCTTGAGTTCCCAAACCCTTAAACACAAGCATCTTCATTGTATTTGTCATTTTAAATGATGGAGGTGTAGGTGGAGGCAGAGGATGAGGTGTAGGTGCGTGAGGCGGAGTTGGAGGTGGAAGCAGAGGTGTAGGTGTGTGATGGGGAGTTGGAGGTGGAGGTGGAGTGGATGAATGAGGTATCCTTATGATACCCTGACTTAATATCTGCAGTGCACTTCGCAGTGTTCTCAGGATATTACCTTTGTCGTCGCTATCAGATGATCCTAACAACGAATTGTATTTGGACCGTGATTCTGTGTTCCTTATGAATGCTCTCACACTTCACATAGTCATAACTCACTTTTCGTATAATAGCATCTTAATCCAGGTCTTCAGAGATTTCAACTACTTACCACTTGGTCAGTTGAAGAACTTGCACTCTACTTCATTGTAGCTGGTGAATGTATCGATCACAAACTCATTGATGAATCATTCAAGAATATGATGAATCCAGTGGTCAATAACCCAATGTAACATGTTATTTTCTAAAGCCTCCAAGCACATCATGAGGTATGGTGTCAAAACAATCGGGCCATCAACCTTCCACATACCTCGACTTATATCCTTCAATTCAGAAAACCACTCATGCGATTCATAGAGGAAAGAGTAGAAGAATATTTCATGTCCATATATGAATAGGTATCTATTCAAGCACTCTTCCTTCAACAAGCACAAATATCTATTCTCTTAGGCTACAAATTTGTGCATCTCCCGATCGATCCACTTTTCAATCTCTTTCTTAGTGGGGAACCACTTATCACAAATTCCTCAGAAAGATCTCGTTCCTATAAAGGGAACCATTTGTTGCCTTGATGGGGCGTGAACGAGGTTCAACATTAGCTGCACCAACCAATAAAACCCTAAACTATTGGTCCTTTCAACACAACCCACATAGCACAGGCTGCAGTCTCACCCAAAGTAGTATTGGGGTATGACATAACTAGTTTATGCATTTAGAGGTCTATTTTATGGTTACTGTAGCTTCTAGGGATTAGTTTTGTTTTCACGAACCTTAACCCTTCAAGAGCTGTTAATAACAATAAATCTTATACACATCAATTATATCTTCGTGAAGGTCACTAACTAGTCATAACATGCATAATTTAGACTAATATAACACTTTCACACATTAGATGAACATTTACTCATATACTTTCAGATATAGAATGAACATGCATAATTGCATAAATAAACATAAATGAAGATATATGCAAAGTCTGGATCAAAAGTTTCTTTTATTAGATGATCTATTGAAGTACAGACTTTCCTTCACTGCGCACTCAGCTGCAGGGGCACGCAAAATCAACTTGCAAACTTTCTAATGTCTCTGCCGACTCATTGGCAAGAGCCATCCCCTTTGCCTAAGTAAAGGAAAGATGCCTTCATTGCTTATCTTACTTGCCCAAAGAATGATTTTCTACTCTTCGATTCATCTCCTAGACTCACTATGAATCTTCTATTTCTAACCTTTCCTTTTACAATACCATGGTCCGCAGAGCATGGGAGGGTCTCAAGACCTTATTAACACCTAATAACCTAAGGGAATAAAGCCCCTTTGACTCTTACTATCGTCGTGCTCCACTTCCAAAAATCATAGAGATTTAAATTTTTACAAAAACAAATACAAAATTTAACCCTAGGGATCCCATCCCAACATGGGGACTCATTTCTCATTTCCAAGATTTGAATATTATTTAAGTGCCAAGAATGCATAATGCAACTGTGAATGCCTTCGAAAATGTAGCTAGTAGGATGTTACCATTAAGGGAGAATTCTTCTATTGCGATTTTGTATAAACCATCTATCCCATACAACATCACTAACTTGCATATTTATTATGATAACTAGCATATATTTCATTTCATGGCCAACGTTGATGTCTTCAATGACACAATGATAGACGAGGATGACTACAAATAGTATTTGCAAGACATAGCCAATGCAAGAAAAATAAACCTGATCCCTAAGGTTGTGGTATCACTTGAGATGAGGTATGACTTGTATAACCATTTTTAGGGAAATGTGAATGCTAAGACCCACAGTTCAACATTGTCGCATGAAGAGATAAATCTGGGAATAGAAAAAAAATCTGAAGTATGTAAATCTCGGTACTTAGTATATGCCTTAAGAGTGAAAAGGTTTCATCCACATTTTGAAGCAGTATCGTGATGTATTCATGTGGACATACGATGATATTAAGAAATATGACACGAGAATCATCCAAAATCTCATACCGATCATTGGAGCGGCCAATCCTATTCAGCCAAAACTGAGGAAATTTCACCCAACAGTTGAACCCCTTATATTGAAAGAACTGACCAAGTTGTTGGATGCTCGAATCATATATAAAGTGCGAGATTTGACATGGGTGTCCAACTTAGTCCCTAAGAGGAAGAAGTCCTGGGAGACCCGCCTGTGTGTACATTTTTGCAACCTCAATCGCGCCTCGGACAAGGACAACTATCTAGTGTCGTCCATGGAGCATATATTGTAGACAGTATCTGGAGCAAAGATGCTTTCTTTGCTTGATGGTTTTTCTGGCTATAACCAAGTTCTAGTATTAGAGCTTGACAGACTTGAAACTACATTATGTACCAACTGGGGTACGTTCGCATTTCAAAGAATGTCATTTCGGCTGATTAATGCAAGTGGAACATTTCAATGCATATTGGACAATGATTTCCATGGAATTATAAGATAGAGCTTGTTGGTCTACCTCGATGATGTGACAGTGTTCTTAAGACAGTAGTCAGACCACCTATGCCATCTCAGAAATATTTTTCAGCAATGCCAGAAATATGGGATATCCTTGAATCCCAAGAAGAGCACCTTTACAGTGCCCGAGGGTAACCTGCTTGTACACATTATCAGTAATATGAGGATCAAGGAAAATCTGGAGAGTGTTTGGAAAATCACGCAGATTCCCCACCCCATAAACAATAAAGCCATGCAATCCTTCTTGGGGAAGATCAACGTCCTCAAAAAATTTATCTCCGACTATGCGCAGATGGTCAAACCCATACATGAGATGACCAAGAGGGATGTTGCATACAGCTGGGGGAAAAAGGGAAAAGGATGCATTTGCCTCTATAAATAAATCCATTTTAGAAGAACCAGTGTTATACAACCTAGACTTTATCAAAGATTTCATACTCCACACTTTCACTTCTGACAATCCTCTCGTTGTTGTACTCACTCAGAAAGACAAGTTGAATAATGAGCAACACCATCTCCTTCATGAGTGAAAGCGTGTATGGACAAGAGATCAGCTATCCCACTGCGTATAAATAGGCTTACACAATATACAAGGCGTGGAAAAACATTAGACCTTATTTGCTGAAAAACCATTGCATTATCCTTGTTCCACACCCAACAGTCAGATCATTGTTTGTTCAACAAGAGTTGGGTGAGAGAAGGGAAAACTAGATGAAAAGACTTCAAGATTATGGTCTTGACATTAAACCATTCCACACCATCAAATGTTATGATTTTTTTAAGATAGCAGTGGAAGCAGTTCACGTACAAGAGGAAGAAGAAGAGCTTGTATGCTCAAAGCAAGAAATAGAAATGTACAATGTTGAGCGAGCGTCTACCATTTCAGATGGAAACTATTGGTACAAATATTTGCATCGGTACCTTGAGCATGGCATCGTTCCCTCTCCATTTTCTGTAAAGAAGAAGAGGGAAATTCTACCCAAAGCTCTATCATATAAATTGGTGCATTGGGTGCTATACATAAAGCACCATAATGGAATATTGCTCAGGTGCCTAGAGGCACAACATTCAGATAAGGTATTATGTGACCTCCATGGCAGACGAGTCGGGTAACACTTTGCAGGTAACACCATAACACATAAGGTCATGTGGGTCGGTTTTTAATGGCGTACAATATTCAAGGATGTGCATGCCTACACCTGCAAGTGTCTAGTTTTTCAAAAGTGTGTCAGCCGAAATTAGAATTTAGCAGCCCCGCTACAACCTGTTGCAGTGGAAGAACCATTCCAACAGTGGGGCTTGGATGTGATTGGGGAAATTTTCCCACATTCATCAAAGAAAATCTGCTACAATTTGACTACTACATATTAATTCATGTGGTGGACAGAGGTGTTTCTACTAAGATAAGTGAACGATTAGTAAGTCATCACCTTCCTACATCAAGATATTATTTCCAGGTTTTGTGTTCCTATGTCACTTGTTTTTTGCAATGCAATGTACTTTTCTTCATTAAAACTTTATGAGATTACAATGGAAAATGGTATTTTCCTAAAACATTCTACTAATTACTATCCATATGAGAATGGTCTTGCCAAATCCGCAAATAAGAATCTCACACATCATCAAAAAGACCATTTTATTTGAGTAACGAAACTAGCACAACACTCTGGTGAATGCTTTATGGGTTGACTAAGTCACACCAAAGCCTTCTCTAAATAATTCCCCTTACTTCCTAGTATATGGAAAGGAAGTTATTGTCCCGCTGAAATTTACTTTCATGCTCTCTAGTTGTCTAAAGAATCCCAAGGAAAGATATGTCTTTTGGTTGAGCTTGGGATGGATACTTTACACAAGGTACAGGAAGAAAGGCTGAAAGAAAAATATTTTTTTTCTCTTCATCAAAAGCATATCAAGAGATTAATTGATATAAAGCCTACATGGAAGTCCAACTTTAGCGTGGGTGGCTTAGTCTTAACGTGGTACAACACCATGAGGACAAAGTCAAGAACACTAAGTTTCAATCCCTGTGGATTGGTCCTTACACAGTCCACAAGAGGCTTGGCGAACACACATACCATCTTCAATTGCTTGACGAGAGGATTGAATCTCTTCCTCTTAATGGAAAAGAGTTAAAATCTTATTCTTAGTGATATATAGGGTTGCACCCCACACCCCATACTATGTACATTGTCTAATTGATTGATTGTTTTTTTTTTCTTTAGTTTTATGTTGTTTGCTTATGTAAAAAAGAGTTGTTCCTTACTGTGTTCCAATTTCCAAGTTTTTGTGTGATTGAAGTTCAAAGGGTCTTGTGAAAATGCAAACCTTGGTCAATCCTATGCTTGTCTTCTTTGTATTTGGTTGTAGATTTTTGCTAATGAATTCCTAAAGGAAAATATGATTTTTCTGTAAAGAGAGTTTTGGCCTAACTATGAAACTATGTCAAGTCTAGGAACTTCATGCCTGTATACAATTTTCTTCTTTAGCATTTCAAGCTTATCCAACTGGTAGAAACAAAGAAGGGGAAAATTTAAATGAGAAAACAAAAATTAGAGGTCTTTATATACTTCTCTGAAGGAACAACATCTTATACTCTCAATAAGTTAGGATCCCTCTTCTGCCCCAAAATAAATAAATGCTTATGTACAATCCTCTTTAAAATAACAAAGGCAAAAGAAGAGAAAGGCTTCCTACGTAGAGACGTGAAGTGGGCGACTCCACCAGGTACAGTTTGGGCTTGATGACAATGGAGAAATTATTTTTTTCCTACGTGACTCCACTGGGGTACTTTCTAGGCCTTAGGGCAGTATAGGAACACTAAAGATGAAAAATATACTCTGAAAATCATAATTGCATGAGCTAAACTACCCTTCCTAATTCAAAACACAATGATGTGGCTAAATATTATGTTGTGTTTAACTGAGAAGGTATCAAGGGAACCATGGTTTTCATGGGGTAAGTGGAAAAACCAAAGTAAACTGCACAATGAATCAACAATCCCTGGTGGATCAAGGCCCTACACTAAAAAATGAACCATGATCGAGAAGTTGTTATTCAAGCAGTGTGTCGACAGGTGTTGTATTGACTACGATGCCCTCTAAAATTTTGGCCTTGAATCTGATTTTGGAGCCTTTCTTGGTCTTTTTCTCTATTGTTGCATGCAGTCGAGCTCATTTAATGAGCTCCTTAGAGTCTTTTCATCTCATTTAATTGTTTGATCAAATCTGGTCTTTTGGCATGTTGGAGTTTTTTTATCATGCTTGCAGTCCTTTCCTTATGAGTTTGAAGGTTTTCCTTTATGTGTTTGAGTTGTCCTAGCTATGTAAACATCAATTGCACTCATACATAAAGTTCTAAGCATTGTCGAACAAGTGTCATCATGGTTGTCCTAGGGTCTATCTCAGTTGTCACACTTCTTGCTATTTGATTCTAGATAGTCTCATGAGGGTAATGCTTTATCATGTTGTTCTCGTGGACTATGTTATCATGTCGTATAATATGATATGTGTGTGATCACAACTTCAAGTCCTTCACAAGTCCACCTGCCTCTCACACTTAGCCATTTCTTCGAAAATCCTCCAGAACAAACAACTATCATTCACGAGACCCAAAATGAACCGCACACTATACAGTATCAATCCTCAGTGCTGCAAGCCTGCTACCTAGAACTAAATAGTGCACAGTCACTGTTCACTGGGGTAGTCTCATTTTGCAATTCCAGAGCTCTGGAGAGTGCTTTCCTCCCCAAAATTGTGAAGTATATTCTTCTAGTGTGACCTGAACTATGTATTTTACAAGATTAGTCATCAAGCTTCCTCCTTGTATGATGGAACCCCATAATGGGTAGATACCTAAGCCTATCTTGCTTCCCCAAACTATGTAGAATGGTCTCCTAGTGTCCTCCCTCAACTAACACTCACTATCCTTGAAAACTACACAAATCTATCCTCCTAGGTCCCTCTGTTGCCTAGTCCTTCCTTGTCTCTGAAAACTAGGCAAACCAACCTCCGAGGGTCCCACCTTGCAGTAACCACTAATGGTATTAACTATGCAATTTGTCCTCCTAGTGGCCTCAGTGGAACCTTTCCCGGTAGTGAAGACTTTGCCAAGGAGTTCCTCAACCAAGCCTAAGTTGCGCTCTGGAAAATATCAGTAACTAGTCTCCCCACTGTCACCTGGAATTCTGCACTACGAGTTACTGGGTCCTCTTTCCAAGCCTATCACCTATACCGGGCCAAGTCCAGGGATCACAATGCATTACCTTAGACTTGGAGGTTTCTGGATTTGATTTCATCTCGTCATGAATGAATTGGAGGAACAGGTACAATGTTAGATCATGGTGAGACGATGAAGGAGATGAAGTAGGAGCATATATTCTAGAAGACTCCCTTACACCTGAACGAATAAGTAATCTTATCAAGTACAAGTAAAGGGAGCACATGCATGCAACCACCTCAAAGAGACCACAGATCACTAAGGACCCCAGATCATCAAGTTATGCAGAGAAGAAGAAAGATCACATCCAAGAACACATCTATCACATAGTAGCAACAATGGCTTGAAATTGTCACCTTAGGAAAATAATCCATGTTAGCAGTGTCATGTCAAGTCGTGTAATGAGTTGTTAGAAGCCATATCAATATTATGGGGCACATGTGATGTAAATCGAACATAATGTAAAGTAGAATTCCAATGGACACACATGAATATGAAGAGTCATGTGAGTTGAAATGTCATAGGGATTTGAACGATCATGAGGGAAGTCCAAGAGTCACAATGGTGAAGCATCACCCTTGGTTATATATACCCCCCAATTGTATTAGAGAGGACTTTTCACCTTAGATCCTCCCACGAATAATAGAGAATTTTATTGAGTTCTTTAAGGAGCAAGGAGTGGCTTCAATGTTCCACTACTAAGGCTAGTGGCATATCATCTAAATATGTGTCTTGGAACTTTTTCTTAATACAGAAGCCTCTTGAGGCCAATACATTTCCATGCATGATTTGTAGATGTTTATAAGACTATTCTTTAATTATTTGTAATTCATGTTTGTTTCACATGTACTAGGATAGGTGAACTATTTAGGTTGTTTTAGTAATTACCTTATCGGGAATGTGTTGTATTGGTTATCATTGTTGTCTCATCCTTGTGGAATACTCCATAGGATACTAGAGAGACCTTCATTGCTTAACCTTTATAACAACTATCACCTATGTTGTGGACTATGCCACTGGATGGTGGACGGCTCATCCCCTTTAGTTTGGTTTTAATGACTGTTGAATCTGCTATGGAATATTCCACTAAATGTTGGATAGGCCATTCTTGATTCACGCATCTCTTTCTTACTATTACACCTCACTTAGAGTCACACTTTTCCTCCCTTTTGAAGTTACGTTACACATTCAAGAGGGACAGTCACCTTGCTTTTCGAAGGTACCAATGTAACGCTCTCATGTGAGGAAAATGTCTAAGTAAAAATGTCTAATTAAATGGAAAGAGAGCTATAGTACAGGATGGGACTCTTACACTAAAATGTGTGAGATCTAATTGGAATGTTATACCACTGAAATCCCATGAATATTGGGGATCTAGCACAGTCAAAAATATCGAAACTACCTTAATGCAAGGAATCATAATAATAAAAATCGAAATAATAAAAATCGAAATAGAAGGATTATATATAGTTTAGCTTCTAATTGTCTCTATAACCAATAGTATGGCAGAATTAATGCTCTAAAAGCACTCTATGTAGGATATACGATCATTAGAAAAATTCACTTCCAAAAATTAAAGATGGTTATAAGAAACAAAATATATATAATAGAACAAGGATAGAAATGGATTTCACCTTGAAATGAAGATTTAAAATTCCAAGCAAGGCGACGAGGTTTCAGTAGCTTCGGGAGTAGTCTTGTCGCTTATCGTTCTTGGAAAAACTGACAAGTTCAACGTAAAATTTCAGCTCATTCTCTTTCCACAAGAACATTAAAATATGGATAAGTATGATGGAAATCACCATTTACAACGTACGATAGTGAATAACATGAAACCAAAAAGAACCATGAAGTTGCGCGCATTCACTGGGGCCAAGTTACAAGTGTATTATCGGGCAAATGGCCACCAACATCATAACTCGAAATAATAAAAGAAAGAAAAATGGGATTATTTATCCGTGGCTTCAGCTAAACTGAAATTACAATAATTTACCTGTTCATTTTCCACTTTGATGTGCTAGAAGAAGAGAGAAGAGAGGACCAAGTCGCTTAACCCATTAATACAATCCCTAGTGTGAGACCGAGACCTCAATACACGAGATACAAGTTGGAAAAAAAACAAAATGGCCAAACCAAAAAAGGGATAAGAATATTGTTGTGAGTTTGGCTTTCCTCTGATATTTATAGCATTCGCATTACGAAAAGGCCGTAACTTCTAGCAACCACGTTTAGACTTATCCTATTTACATCAAGAATTTAAAAAAATAGGAAGAGGATGACGAAATAATAATGAACATGTATAAAAAGAATTAAAATAGAATATGGTTTGGATGAAATCCTCGAATCAAGTTAAATTACCTGTTGCGTTATTACCATATCAACATTAAAACTGAACTCTGGTTGCAGTAAATACAGTAGCACAAACAACAAATGAAATCCCTAGCAACTACAAATGGAAGCGTAAGGTAGTCTATTTGATAAAACTGACTTCACTCGATCGTTGGATGGTCAGATTCAATTGACATTGTCAAATGAACAACAATATGGCACCATGTAAAGTTCACAGGGTGGCCTCTGTCGTTGCATCATTTAAAAAAACCAAGTGTATACCAAAGACTATATGGTTTACAATTGTCCCACCCTCAATAAAAAAACAAATATCGAGTATGTTGTCATGATGAATTTGACAAGGTACATCTTATACATATAGTTACAAGTTTGTAAGGTTAATAAATGAAATATGGGTGTTGGACTATAAAACCCATAGTTTGATGGTTGAATTGATAAATGTAGTACTTCGTCATAATTGAAGCCTTATGCTATCGTTAGTTAGTTTTATATATATATTTATATTTATATTACCCTTATAAGTTTTCTTGAAAATTAATTGGTTAACTAATGACATTGAGAAATAGATATTCACTTAGAAAACAATGAGCTTTGGTAATAACAAGTGAAAAAAAAATACCCATCTCTTATTAGAAAAAGAGAGTTTATTTTTTTTAGAATGTACAATTGTTTAACATCTCAACTATAAGTGAAGAAAAATACAAATACCAAAACAAAGTTACTAAACTTATACAATTTTAGAGTAATCAAGGAAATACCATGAAACAAATGTGTTAAGAAACTTTAAAGTTGGGGTGGATATTTAAAAAAAGGCAAGAAATGTAGGTACGTTACATATGGTATTATTTTTGTAGGTTCAACACTTAGGCATGTGGCACCTACAGCTATAAGATAGAAATTACAATTTCCTATATCATACCTAAGTGTAAATAGAAGAAGTTTCACCTTATACAATATAATTGTAGGAAGGAGTAAAGTACCTGAAAACCTAGACCCACCTAGTAGCAAAACAATTATGGAATAGGTTGAGGATGAGAAATATCACAAATCTAATACTTGTTAGAACTACAACTAGGATGTGATAATTGTATTAAGGTCTAACTATTTAAAACAATTTGTATTAAGATTTCAAGTGTATATATAAAAAAAATACCCCTAGTAGAGTGAGATGAAGTAAGAAAATTAAATTGACATAAAACTAAGAAAGAAATAAACAAACTGATTAACCAAATAGATCTAAAAAAATGAAATAGCATTATACAATAGATGAGAGATAGAATGAGTATAAGGAGATTGTCCAAAGATTATGAAAAAATAATTTTTCTTAGTATTGATTACTAGAATGTAAATAATGTAATAACAACATTACCCCATACACAAACTTGCCATAGAAGAGAGACAACCCTTTTATGGCATCTTGTCTTTGCAATTAAGGTGAGTAAAGTACAATAACAAAAGAGGTGATTCCATGCTTCACTCTAAATACAACTATAATAAAAAAGAACAATCAAATATAGGTTGTTGAAGCAATTCCAAGGTAATAAAAGTTGGTGATAATAAATGACTAAAAAAATTTAACGTAAACTCCAAAGAAGGGAGAAATAAGGGGTATAAAATTAATTGTTACAAGTTGGAGTATTTATTAGTATATAAGTTAAAAATGATTTAAGGCCTACTATTCTATAGACATTGTTACATTAGTATATTTCTCAATCCAATGTAATAGTGAAACAAGGATACAATGTGAATTTATCTTATAAATATTTAGTTACACAAGAATAGTTAGCCATAAATGTTACAAAAAAAAGAAGGTGATGTATACTTTGCTCTAAATGAAATCATAGATTTTTGTTTTTTTTATAGCATCTAGTTATAGTTACACAAGAATAATCAGCCATAAATGTTACACAAAAAAAAGAAGGTGATGTATACTTTGCTTAGGCAACTAAGTTTTTTTCATAATATTTTTCAGTCTAAGTAATTTATGGCATAAGTTTTGTAACAAACAATATTGTAGAAGATGCGGTGCAGAAAAGGTACTTATTAAGTAAAATACAACGAGAGTAAAGATAAACTTTTTCATTCTTTACATGGAAGCTAACCTTAAAGTAGGGAGTACAGAAGGAAAATGCAATATCAAGACAATAAGAATATAATAAACTGTGAAGAAATATAAGTAAGAATATAATAAACTGTGAAGAAATATAATTATTTATATTGAAGCACATAATAATAATATTAGTAAAGATATAATTAATTACATAACAAATATAAAGAAGAATCCAAATTAAAAAGTACATATTTATAATTATATGAATATAAGATAAAAATTGTAGGTAATCATCATTTCTGCCATAGTTCTATTCAAGAAAGAGTCACAATGGAAGGCATACTTAAAAAACCATCACATCACAAACGGGTTAGGTAAGCCTTACGGGCTTGTAAATTTGGGTAAAGGAGTAAAATAACTTACATTATGAATAGAGAATACAATCAGGATTCAAGAACACAAATTATGAGTCAAGAATGAGTGTTCTTATGCATAAACTATTTTCAAAACTGAATTATGCATGTATACACTTGAGATTGAAATGGTTTAAAAAATAAATTTCTTAGTCACAAACATAACAAGGTAGGTAGAATAATTAGAGACTATCAAGTTGGAAATAATGGTAATAATGAAATTTTAACTACCAAAGAAGCTAGGAAAAAAAATGAAAGCACTCATGGACAATGAAAAAAAGATGCAGAAACCAACAACCTTACAAAGAAATGTATAAGAGTAAAATGGATCAAAGCTAAAATCATGAGTGAAACCATGTAAACCATTATGTAGAATAATAATAAACGCTAAAAAAGGGAAAATAAATCTTTGATTGACACCATTCTTAAAATTGAAATGGTGTGAAAATTTGTATGGGATTAGAGATTAATATTGTTGTTTCTTTAGAAACTTCACAAATTAGATTTTATTAAACCACACTGATCATAAAAGTGGTTGAATGGAATGATGCAAATGGATAAACTGATAATGTTGATGGAAAGTCCTTGAGTAGCATAAGAGAGCGAAAAAAAACTCAAGGGAGTGAGTGAAAGGAAAATAAGTGTTATAGATCCTTGAAGTTATATTTTGATGTTTTGACCAAGAAAATTGAATATGTTAAGGTACCTGGTAATTATTTATGTTGGTATCTTAAACTCCTTATTTTTATTTCCTCATCTTTTTTTTGTGTCCTTAGAAAAAGGTACGGAAAAAAATGGTAGAACAATCACTATAGAGTTGACTAAGTCCATTTGGGAGCATAATTGATAATAATATAACAACCATTAAAGTAAGAGAAATAATAGGTTGTTGTACACTTAAGTATACATGACAGATGCATATTTGATATGATAGTATCAAAATAAAACATAAAATATAATGTCATAAATATTCCTTTAATTGTTATTGTCCTTGTGTAAGTAATATGAAGGGAATTTAGCAATTCCATACATTGAAGTTCACTAATAATTCTAAAATTTGAATTTCATATTAAGTGACTACCATGGCACTAGCATAGCTATGAATAAATGTACCAAAGGAAGTATTGTATTGTTGTCACTCTATTATGTTATTGTCCACCTTCTTAATGTTGGTAGATTTTTTGGGTGTAGGTTGATGATGCTTTGGTTGGATACAAGAATGAAAATAGGAAGGACATGTTTAGCATGTATGAAATCAAGGGAGAAATCAAGAGTAAGTTTTACTCTAGAATCAAGTCATAGCTCAAAATAAAGTGTAAAGGGGAAGCAATTTACTAATAAATGATGCTATTGTGTAACTGAAAAAGGAAATGCAAGAGGAATTTCCTTCCCATATTTAGAAAATATGAAATTAAGAAAAAACCAAGGAAGATTTTTATTTAAAGGGGGGTGGGGAACACTTTAAACCCCTATGACTTTGATTGTTGAACATTTACTATTTTTATGCATTGACATATTATTAGATTTAATTGTGATGAAAGCCATGATGGAACTTATGTGACCATGTAATTATTTTATTACTATTATTTGAGTTAATAAATAAATTGCTTGGAAACAATTAGGGAAAGGGCACTAGAAATTAGAAGAGTTCTTGCTAGGTTAGAAAAGGTTGTTGGTGGTTAAGTCCACATGATGGACACTGCCTAAAATACTATTACATAATGGGAGAGAAAGGTTTGTTTGAATGAAAAGGAAAAGAATATTTGAAAGAAAATAAAACAAAATAAAACAAAAGGGCTTAAGAAAAATGCTAGTAGACCTTATGAAGCTCCTAAAATCTCATGGGAATAAATATATATAAGTAACCATCTAGGTATGAAAGGCTTGCTTGACTCCTGAAGCCAAGAAAATTTGAACTTAGGGGAAAATGGAAGGGACAATTCAAAGTTGGGAGGAGGAACATGCTATATTCATGAATATTCCCCAAGAGGTGACTATGGTTAAATGAAATTCTGGTTATTTTTATGGTTGATTTTGAATTGTTAAATGCACAGTTAGATAAAATAATGGTTATTTTTATAATTGGTTCATAATTGTTAAACCATATGTACTAATGGAATAAATGAAATGATATACATCATTATTCATTAATATATTATTTTGTAAACTATGCATGCATAGTCATCTATACTATATGTGTTATTGCTAATTGTACATAAAATTTATAGGCATGCATGGAAGATAGATTTATCAAAAGTAATTATTAGTTATGAAATGGTTAAAGGAATGGCATATGCATATACATTATAGAGTACAACTTAGAGAAAAACTGTTAAATGAGAAATCCAAAAGGGTAGATATGTAAGGCTCTCTCCTCTCAAATTACTTTCCTTAGAATAATGGTGAGTGTTGAGATATGAAATTGGTTCATAAGTGAGAGGTACTATTGTTGGCATTTTCATTATTTATGTTATAAGTGAATTTCTATAGTGGACATGGATAAAATAAGTATAAAAAGGAACATGAGATATTCATGTAAAGCCTAGCTCAGAATAACTAGAGTACAAACATTATTATATATATATGTAATTTTATATTTGATATATACATTTTTCCTTAACCGTGGTAGTGATTATACAAATTATAAACCTAATAAACTATATTTTTTTTTAACTAATAAGAGCTAATATAAGTGAATGTATTGGGGCAGGAACCAATTTGGCCTAAAAAAAATTAACCTTACATAATAATTAAGATCATAGAAATTAGAATTTGGGAAATAGCCTTCTTGCACATTCAGTATGATTGGGTAAAATATGTATGAAGTAATACATGAAAAAAAAAATCACATAAAAGCTAGGAGTAACCAACTCTGACTTTGGATGAACAATGACAATATATGGAAGAGTGTTGAAATATGTCTTTAGCCTAGAAGGTTCAATGTAACTCTGCCAAATATTGGCAGAAGATCAATATACTATCAAACATAATCTATATTTTATTAAATTACATAACCAAGTGTCATAATTAAGACAATATGTAGAGTTGTTAGCTCATATTCAGCATTTTTTTTAAATTGTCTTTTTGATATGATATGTATATGAGGTGTGTATATATATATATATATATATATAAATAAAAAGATTGTTTAATTTGTTTGAACACACTCATAACAATAGATACTACAACATTTATTTGGCAAAGGCCTACTTCAGTTTGGCCAGATATATTTTCAATACATAGTATAATGAGTGAAATTTTGTCAGAAAAATTTAAATCATTCTCTTGGAAAATTTGGAAAATCATGCAGCACATAAAGAATGCAGAAGCACTGAAATAAGTCAAATTATAATAATCAAAACCAAAATGACATTGTAAGTAGTGTGGAGTACTACTGAAAATATACACCTCAAAGGAATTGTGAACTAGACAATTACATTAGTAGCATATTCTCCAAAATATTAACGAAATTTTAACACATTCTTTGCCTCAGACCATGTGTAATTACAATAACAATAATCCTTGTCCAAAGTGTTGCATCTACCCTAACAGGGTTGAGTTTAAGCAAGTAAGATGTACTTGAAAGAAACTGTGTATAGGGCTATGGGAACGCTAGTCAATCAGCACTATGCCTCAAATAGGGCACAAAATTGGAAAAACGAAAAGAGGCTGCCTTCTAGGATAACGAAGTAGTCGTCAGGAGTTCAAGAAGACACGAAACTTCAATCTCAGATAAATATTTTGTCTATCATGATTCCAAAAGCTGTACTTGTAAGGTTATGGATGGCCTTACGAACAGAATTTTATGCACAAACGAAAGGAAAATTTCTAAAATAATGTACCTGTAGTAAGAGAGGTCATGCCTTACTCTAATACCTGTGAGTAACTATCATCGAAAATGTCAGTAAAAGAAAGAAGAGAGTATAATTTTGTAGGAAGAGAATCACATTCACAAATATAAAACATATGTATTAAAGAAGAGCTTTAAGGTTTGACAGAAGCAAGGAAACTCGAGTATGAAGAAAGAAAACTAGTGGAAGAATTCATCTCAGCTAAACCAAAAAAAGGAGAGAGCGCAACTTCCTCACTTAATTTTTTTAAAACCCTTCTTCGGAATGAAACAAGGTAACTTCCTTGATAACCAAAGTCGCCAAATTTTGAAAAGGATTCGAGCTACCTTAATGCAAAAAGCCCTAGCAGGATAGGAATCATAATCCTAAAGATTAAAAGAAAAGTGTTAGAGTTATTTTAGTTTCCAGTGGTGACCATAACCAATCGTATGGCTGGATTAACGTTCCAGACAAACTTTGCGTAGGATATATGCTCGTTAGAAAAACCCACTACCAAAATTTATGAACGGTTATAAGAAACACATGTCACAATATATATAATATATCAAGGATATAAATGTAATTCACCTAGAAATGAAGGGTAAAAACCTCAGTTAAGATGACCAATGTTGAATAGATTCGACAATAGTCTCATCGCTTATCATTCCTTGTAAAGATGACAAGTTCAAGGAAAAAAATTCAGCTTATTCTCTTTACATAATAAAATTAAAAAGCAATAGATAAATACAAAGAAATCACCATGTATAAGGTACCAGACTGAATAACATGAAACCGGAAAGAACCATGAAATTCCACGCATTCAGCAGGGACAAATTACATGTGACTTATCAGCCAAATGGCCACCAACATCACATTTCGATAAAAGAAAACAAAAAGAGAAAGGGGCTTATTTATCTGAACCCAACTGTGAGGGAAATTATGAGCATTCCTCAACTAAATTTAAATTACAAGAATTTTCCTGTTCATTTTCCACTTTTATGTGCTAGAAGAAGAGAGGACCAAGTCAATTAACCCACAAATATAATCCACTATATGAGAGTTCAATACACAATATACAAGTTGTAAAACAAAACAAAATGGTCAAGCGGAAAACGCAATAAGAATACTCTTGCGAGTTCCATATGCCTCTACGATTTGGAGGATTTGGATTCTGAAAAGGCCATAACTTCCAACAACCAGGTTTATAATTATTGTATTAACATCAAGAATTAAAAAAATGAGGATGACGAAATAAAAAAGAACCTGTATACAAATAACGATAAGAGAATAGGGTTTGGACGAAATCGTCGAAGCCAGGAAAATTGCATGTTGTGTTATTTCCATATCGACACTAAAACTAAACCTAAACTCTTGGTTTAGTAAATATAGTATCACGAACTGTGATATGGAGAGGCTTAGATAGAGTGACGTTCTTTCTACCTTAAATGTGATAAACGAAAAACCTAGCAACAACAAATGGAATGGTAGGGTAGTCAATTTGATAACGCTGACTACTCTCGATCGTTAAATGGGAAAATTTAATTGACACCATCCAAGGAGCACGAGTAGGGCACCATGTGAAGTTCATGTGGGGGCCTCTATCATGGAACTGGTTGAAAACACCCAAGTGTATACCAAAGCCTATGTGGTGTACAATTGTCCCACCCTCGTTAAAAAACTAAACAAATATCGAGTACCTTGTCATGACGAATATGACTAGGTACAATATACACATATACTTACACGTTTGCAAGGTTAATAAATGAAATACGATTGTAGGACTCTAAAACCAATAGTTTCATGGTTGAATGAATAAATGCAATCGTTAGTTATAAATCGATATAGCCTTAGTGCTATATTTACGTGTATACATTTGCCGATGTAAGTTCCCTTGAAAATTATTGGTGAACTAAAGACATTTAAAAATAGATCTTCATTTAGAAAAAAGGAGCCTTGGTGATAACAATCGATAAACGAATGAATCATCTCTCACCAAAAAAGAGCAAGATTATTACTTTCCTCTAGAGGAACATTGTTTAACATCTTAACTATAAGTGAAGAAAAAAATAGATAACAAAACAATGGTACTGAACTTCTACCATGTTAGAGTAAACAAGGAAATACATGATACAAATGTGCTAAGAAATTATAACTCATAAATATGTTAGGGTGGATGTCTAAATTTAAAAGAAAAATTTAGGCGAGAAACATAGGTAAGTCGCACCGATATAGTGTTACATGAAGGATCATCCTCAATTGTTAAAGGAAGAAGGTCTCAAACATGTTTATAGTCTCATGGAACATGTCCTTGTGGATTTTAAGAGAGCAAAACACATGCGAGACAAATGTAGGATATTGGTTTTTGACAAGGTAAGATAAATCTAGCTATTTTACAAGAAAGGAGATCGTTTCAGACTTGCACATGATATGGAAATTAAAGTGCATGTGAAGGAGATCTTATTCGAGCCAATTGGCTAGAATAAATTATTCAAATAAATAAATTTCCCCCTCATGGTGTCACATTAATGGTGTCGTAATGCACCTTGTTATATAGTGGTATAATGTTTTTTTGTTTTTACTTAGCATGGATGTAGGAAATTTGAAATCCGACAGGCAATGTCTATGTTCAGGTAAGGGGTATTAAATAAATCTCATTTCCTTTTGTAAGTCAACATTCTATTCACTCAGAAGAAAGATATCCATCTGATACTCCAAACAACATGTGGTGCAAAAGATGGAAGAAAGCCAAAAAAGAAGATAATAGCAATGTCCAAAAATGAGAGTGCCATAGGCTACAATAGATATAGAAAACTCGAGGACATACTAATCATATAAGCTGACAAAAGTTCGGTTATTCAGAGAATTTCCTCGAGAAGGAAAAGGTCGAAAGCTGAACTGAACGTGCCCTTCGAAGTGTGCCATCATGGTCTCTAGCTTTTCCACTTTCTCTCCTAGATGGTTTGTCCCCACTAGACTACTACCACTCGCTACCTCACCTAGCAGTGGAAGTAATGCATGTCATCCAGTGCTTCCATTGGCTCCTTATCCTTTTCGAGATTAATTCGCTCTGCCACATTTACCTGATACATCAAGGATTGAATTAGTCCACTACAGTTTTCCAAGCAGCATTTTTGCAATCCATCTCGGTCGGGAGCATCATCGCGGTCATTGATTTGAGCAGCTCAATCTCTCCTATGCCTACCATCCATCCAAGAGCTACTGTCAGTGTGGGATGCCTTCATGCCACCACTGCTGCCATGCTGATTCTCGTGCCCCCAACTCGTACCTCCTCCTTGAGTAGATAGATGCTCACCTCTATGAATTCCACTACCTCACCCTCTATGCGCTCCAGAACCTGCACCCCGAGCCCTTCCCATTGGGTTACTCCTGCTTCCATCCCACATGGTTTCCAATTAGAGGGGATCTTGCCTCCCCATCCCTTACTTCACCGGGAGGATAGCCCAGCCCACGTCGAGGAATGGAGAACATGTGCCACCATCCAAGTGTTCCCAAAACGACCTAGAGTGCTACCCTGTCGGATGACCTAAGTTTTTCCTTCCCATCCACTAGATGAGCCTTCGAGTGCTCCTCCTATTCCAAGGCTTAACGGAAGCATGTTCACTCCCCTTGTGACCCCGCCCATGAGATAGGGTCGTGCACTTGAAGCTAAGGGAGTCAACTTGACCATCGTCACTAGCACCACCTTCCTTATTCACACCACATTAGTCACTCCACTATACATAGTTGACTGCGAGGAGGATGATAATTCTCTAGAATCTTAGAACCTCCCAATAACCTCCCTCATCATGGCATTGCCAATTTTTATAGGGATGCTCCTTGCTCGAAATAAACTAGATAGAGAATTTGCCTGCCCTCACTGATCGCCAGCTCAGTCTCTCCTAGCCAAGCTGGAGAAAAATAAGGAGTTGGACTCCATTTTATGTAGAAAACCACAATTTCCCAAAGAAATTCTAGAGATCACCAATTTTGTCTTGCCTCCAATGCCTTTTTTGGCATTGAGCAGGAAACCACGTGTAGCTCTACCACTAGAGCTAAGCACTAAATTGAATTCTAGGTTCCTCTCTCATCCCGCCTATCAACTAATTTACGCATTTGCTTCCTTAAATGCTCTGAATACTCACACTCCCAAGATCTAATGTCTTATGAAACTAGCTCACAAAAAGATAGAAAGGATAGATGAACCCCTTAGAAATAAGCCTCTTCGAGGGGGCAACCTCCTTTACATTACACAAATGAACAATTCTTGGATGATTCAAATGAAAAAACCTCCTTTCTATATATAGGAGTCTAAGGGAGTCACAATATAACCTAGTCGACCTAACAATAATAATATAAAGCCACAAAAATAACAATAGAGGGATTTTATGGGGCACAGTAATAACAATATGGGGGCAATAGGGGCAAAACAATATTGATAAGGGATACAACTACTATATTAATGGGGTAATCACTAGTATTATAGGGATCTAAAATGCCCCTCTCCTTCAAAAAAGTGTTGTCCTCAATGCTTGAGTAGTTCTGGATGCTTCTGTATAAAATTCTCATCCTCCCATGTGGAATCTTAAGCAGATAAGTTCTTCCACTTGATGACATACTCCGAAATTGATCGATTTCGTAGCTGTCGAGTTCTTGTTTCTGTGACTCCTTCTAGTTCCAATATAATTTTTTCTTCCTCATCAAGTTCTAGCAATATTGTTTGACTTGGGAGCTTGTCACCTATAACCTTCTTTAAACATGAAACATGGAAAATTGGGTGCACTCGAGAAGCTACAGGAAGCTCCTATTTGTATGCCATCATACCAATCTTTTGCAACACCTTGTACGGACTATAATACTTTGGTGATAATTTACTATCCTTCTTAGCTTGCTTCAGGGACATTTGTTTATGTGGTTGTAGCCTTAGGAATACCCAATCACCTACATCAAAACTTCTTTCACTGCGATGTTGATCTGCCTATTGTTTCATTCTATTTTGTGCCAACACGAGGTTATCCTTTAAGAGTTGGAGGACTTGTTGTTGATGTTCGATGTGATGTTCCACTTCTTCAACCTTAGAATTTTCTCTTAAATATGATGTGATGGATGGTAGCTGATATCCATAAAGTGCCATAAATGGGGTCATTTCTGTTGTTGTATGGAAGGAAGTGTTATACCACCATTCAGCCAGAGGCAACCATTTGACCCATTGTGTCTGTTTATCAGATACAAAGCAACGAAGATATCCTTCCAAACATTTGTTTACTATCTCAGTTTTCCCATCAGATTGAGGATGATAAGATGAGCTATGAGCTAACTGAGTACCAAGACAAGAAAATAATTTTGTCCAAAAATTTCCAGTGAAAATGGGATCTCTGTCACTTACAATAATCTTTGGGTTTCCATGTAGCTTTTGAATTGTTTCCATAAATGCAGTAGAAACTGTACTGGCTTTAAATGGATGTGATAATGCACAAAAGTGTGCATACTGGTAAGTCTGTCAACTACCACCATGATGACACTCTTTCCCTCAGACTTGGGTAAAGCTGTGATAAAATCCATTGAAATATCCTCCCAACATTGGCTTGGAATGGATAAAGGTTGCAATAGACTCGGGGTCTTAATTGTTTCCACTTTATTTTGTTGGCAAATAATACATTCTACCACAAACTTTTGAATATCTAATTTAAGGCCATCCCACAAAAATTCCTTCTTAACCCTATTGTAAGTTTTTAAAAATCCCGAGTGCCCTCCTAAGGGAGAAGTGTGCAATTCCATAAGAATCTTTTGTTTGAGTTGGGAATTCTTACAGAGGTATAAGCCATCTTTGTACCATAATGAATCATTTTGCCAGCTAAATGTATCAGAGGTACTGGAACCTTG
>APFE031472232.1:348379-371316 GCA_000404065.3 Pinus taeda
TTCGAATAAGTGCCCACACTTCTTTATCATTCTTCTATTCCTCCCGTGCTTCGTTTATCCAATCTGGTTGGATAATAAAACTGGCGCACAACAATGCTTCCACATCCTCATCCTTTCTTGAGAGTGCATCTGCCACCACATTTTGCTTCCCTTTTTTGTAGATGATTTCAAAGTCATAACCAACATCTTTGTGACCCACTTTTGTTGCTCTTCAGAGGATGATCTTTGTTCTAAAAAGTATTTAAGGCTATCATGATCCGTTTTTACCTTGAAGTGTCTTCCCATTAGGTGGGTCGCCATTTCTTAAGTGCATGGAGTATTGCCAACATTTCCTTCTCATAAATAGCTTTGTGTAAAAACTTTCCCTTGATTGGACAACTTTCAAAAGCAATGGGTCTTTCATCTTGCATTAAAATAGCAACAATTCCATTTCCTGAAGCATCACATTCCACAATAAAGGTTTTTGTGAATTCCGGTGTAGCTAATACAGGTGTTGGCACATTGCCTCTTTAAGATGTTCGAATGCCTTTGTTGCTTCTGGAGTCCATGAAAATGCATCTTTCTTCAATAGTTTTGTTAGAGGTGCTACTATTCTCCCATAATTCTTAACAAGCTTGCGAGAATACCCTGTCAACCCGAGAAATCCTTGTAGATTCTTTATGGATGTGTGGATTCTCCATTCCTTAATGGCTTTAATTTTGCTAGGGTCTACCTTAACTCCTTCATGAGATACAATATGACCCAGATTCCACCTCTTTTACTCCAAAGAAACATTTGGATCTTTTTGCATATAATTGTTTTTCCTCCAATAGTTGTATCACCCTGTCAACATGTTCAACATGATCCTTCCAAGACTTGCTGTAGATTAGTATATCATCAAAGAATACTAACACAAATTTTCTAACGAATGATTTGAAAATTGAATTCATCAAACCTTGAAATGTTGAGGGTGCACTGGTAAGGCCAAAAGGCATGACCAAAAATTCATAATGACCCTCATGAGTTCTAAATGTTATTTTTAGAATGTCTTCAGTCTTCATTCTGATTTGATGATATCCTGAACAAAGATCCAACTTGGTGAAGTAAATTGATCCATGCAATTCATCTAGTAATTCATCAATGACATGAATGGGAAGTTTATCTTTAATAGTGAGATTGTTGAGCTCCCTATAATCCAGACACATCTGCCATGATCCATCCTTCTTGTGCACCAATACTACTGGAGCAGAGAAAGAACTTTGACTAGGTTGAATTATACTAGCCTTTAGCATTTCTGCAATCATATGTTCAATTTCACTCTTTTGGGCATAGGGATATCTATACGGCCTGATGTTTGGAGGAACACTTCCTTGAATCAGATGAATAGCATGATCATGATCATGAATAGGTGGGAGACCTTTGGAAGTCTTAAATACCTTGGAATGATTGTCCAAGAATTTTTGAGATCTGGAGAAATAGATGATTCCAATGTGGAAACATCTAGTGAACATAATTGTGCAATTACACCTCTTTGTTGTTTTTTTAGAAGCTTTGTCACACTGTTAGAGCTGATTCTCTTTCCTAGTTTCCCTGAAATACCCCTTAATTCAACTTCCTTTCCTTCTGCAGAAAATTTCATTAAAATTTCTTGAAAATTGAAAGCTATTATACCCAAGGATTATAGCCATTGGAATCCTAATACAAAATCAACACCTCCCATTGGAATGAAAAGCATTGGGCTAGTCAATACATATTCTCCCATGGATAGCTTGATATTATGGCACTTTCCAGAGCAATTTATCGTTCCTCCATTTGCAATCATCACTTGACACTCTGGTGTTGGATATAGGAAGCATTTCAATTCTTTCACTATCTTACAATGAATAAAATTGTAGGTACTTCCTGAATCAATCAACACTATTACCCTTTTCTTCTTGATTTTTCATTCTATCATGATGGTTTGAGCAGTGATAATTCTAGCCAATGCATTACAAGAAATGGTCAGATTCATGTCTTTTTTATCTAGGCTTTGTTCCTGGAGTATATCCTCTTTTGTTAACCTTTCTTGCTCATTTTCTTCTTCCTCTTTACAATATATGTAGAATAATATCTTCTTAGCACACTTATGACCTTTAGTGTATTTTCTATGACAACTGTAACAAAGCCCTTTTGCTCTTTTTTCTTCCAATTGTTGTGGTTTCAACCTTATAGGTTCTGGAAGACTAGGGGCAACAACACTTCCATCTTTATGGTTGTGAGTGGTATGCTTCCTGGTTGCCATAATTTTGCTTTCCATTTTTCTTGCTAGCATAAATGCCTTCTCTAATAAATCAGGTTCCCAAAGGCAAACATCATGTTGCATATTATCCTTTAAAGTCCATATGAACACATCAATCCTATGCTCCTCTGGAATATTTTTTACCCTTATGTTCAATTTTTGGAACTCCTCAATGTGATCCATTACTGAACCCTTTTGTTTGAGACTTATCAATTGGCTAAAAAAAGTGTTGCTTTTTGTATCCTCATAATGTGCTCTCAATTCTTCCGTAAAAATTGCCCAAGTGATAATTTGTTTATGAGAGCAAAGCCATTGATACCATACAAACTGATTTGGTTCCAAATATAAAGTTGCAATACATACCTTTTGTGTGTTTTGCACATTATTGAGATCGAAAAAATGCTCCATCTATAATATCGATGTTGCGGAATCCTTGCCATCAAACTTTCTCATATCGACTTTTGGAATATGGTGGGTCTTTGATCCAACATTAGAGTGTATGAAATCATGATTAACATTTCTTTTATTCTCATCATGAGTTTCCTTTACTACCCTTTCGCCAATAGTAAGAATTTCTTGTAGAAACTTTGTTAAATCTATCTTCAGATCTGTCCTCAAATCTTCCAAGCATGTCTTCAAATCTGTCTTCAAATCTACCTTCAAATTGTTCATCTTAGCTTCCACGTCATTCATTTTAGTTACTATGCCTTTCTTTAAACAATCCATCTTAGCTTCCACGCCTTTCTTTAAACCATCCATCTTAACTTCTACATCTTTCTTTAAACCATCCATCTTAGATTCTATTCCTTTTTGTGCAAGTGACACTTGTTGCACTTGGTATCGTAATTTTGATATATCATGTTGCATTTCTTCCTCTTCTTCATGAGTCATGCTAGAGCTTTCAGGTTGCTTACTAGATGTTTGCATTTTCTTTCCTCGGAGCATCAATTACTGATAATAATGCTTTACTATTCCCTTTGAATTCCTTCAAACTAATTTTTCTAACCAAGCTTATGAAAAAATTTAAAAAAAACCACACCTTTTTTCTCTTTGTAGGAACTTGATATTGAATATGATGTATGTCTATAATTTCAGATCATCTAGTTCTAAAATTGTGACTTGTGGTAGCCCTCTATGTTGTATTTCCAATGCCACTAGTCTGATCCAAATTTAATTCTCCAGGGAAGAGTTATGCCAAATCTCCCACAGTGACCTGATTATAGACTAGTTCAGTAGAGTGAACTTGTACGACATACCACGAGTCACTGTTTTGACCTTTGGCTCTGAAAAATATATACAAGAAACTACAGTCCATCCTCTTTCTGTAATTTCTTACTAAATTTCAATCCGATGCTCAAAGAGAATGTTATGACGATTTTCCCCAGGTCACCTGTTTGGAATGTAATTCAGTAGTCTGCAGAAAGACCAACTTCCTCGGATCATATCTCCACAAATATAGTGCGAAAAGCTCTGAAATTTGAAACTGAGGTTTAGTGCGATTTCATCTCAATGTTTTTTTTTTTTAGCTAATAAAATGTCACAGAAAGAAATTTATAGCGAAAATGCCACGATGACCTATTTGGAGTAGCGAAACCCTAGAATCCAAAGCTTTGATACCAAATGTTATGAAACCATCCCACAAAAAGATAGAAAAGATAGATGAACACCTTAGAAACAAGCCTCTTCAAGGGGTCAATCTCCTTTACATTACACAAATGAACAATTCTTGGATGATTCAAATGACAAAACCTCCTTTCTGTATATAGGAGTTTAAGGAGTCACAATATAACCCAACCGACATAACAATAATAATATAAAGCCACAAAAATAACAATAGAGGGACTATATGGGGCACAGTAATAACAATATGGGGACAATAGGGGCACAACAACATTGATAAGGGATACAACTACAATAGTAATGGGGTAATCACTAGTATTATAGGGACCTAACATAATGTCCCTGTATGCCATTCCCTCCATCGTATATGGAGAGGTGACCCGGAGGTACTACCCTCGCCAACGACCCATTTGTCACTCCTTATGAGATTCGAAAAACACGTTAGTCTCGATATTCGCCCCTATTGTGTAAGTGGCCTGCTCCTCCACTTTTTTTCATTTCTCTTCCAAATGATTTTCTCCATAAGAGGTAGGCCAATCTTGCTGCATTTCCTATCCCTGTACATCTCAACCTCAGTTTATTTGGAGGCCAACTGCATTGTTACCTTTCCTATCTACATGCTCTGTGATCACATAATCCAAAAATGAGAGGTGGGATTGAATGTATTCGGTTATCAACTCTAGGTGTCAACTTTTAATTATCTTGTTTAGGGGTGAGTTGTTGATAAGGTGCTAACAGGTGGAGATTTTTATTTAAGAGATCCTGGTGACCTGTAACTTTGTGATTCTGAGATCCTTGGCCATATGTAATCCTCTCTCTCACGATAGAGACTATAATCCTATGTCCACATGAAGCTACATATAATCTAATTTCATTCCCTTTGTCATTCTAAACGATTCCCCGAGGCCCATGTTCTGAGGGTTTCCATAGTTGCTCCATTGAAGTTAAGTTTGTGGAATTCATGTGAGGGTAATTTGAACCTATTGAAGGAGAACTGCTTTGAGTGCAGGTGTCGGGGAGGAAATAGGTGTTAGCTCTGCTACACGTTGCTGATATTCAAGGAACAAGAGTAAGCTTGGTCCTTAGTTTTACTCAGAAGAGGCCTACACCAGTTATGCTTGCCCTTCCCTTCACCTCGCTCATCCTTGTTTCACCTCCATTTCTTGGGTCTCTAGTTAAAAATCACATATAGGAACATTTTCTCTTAACACAGAGCATGAATTTTAAACCATCATATGACTATGTTCACATGACCGTGCACCTTCACAAGCTCTTTGCCGTCAAATCCGACAAAGCCTGTAAGATCAAATCCACACTATCCGATCATCTCCACCATGATCGGACGACGTTCACTCTCCCCGCACTTGTGAGGTGATAGCACGATAACTCGTGATAACAAGTGGTTTTCGTTTTTCCCCACCACCATGCATCACTGTCTAAGTGGAATCACACACCACTGTACTTTTACCGCCCGATGACCTGCAGTGGTGTGATCAATACCACCCACCGCTGAAACTGCTTTCTCTGGCCGTTAGCCCTCGTGTGTCTCCTTTGTCCAATGACCATTGGATTTTCTCACCCGAGATCCAGTGGCTCATGAACGTCTTGCCCCGTTTCCTCTTGATACTTTCCGCCAAGCCATACCCACCATCCATCTTCTCAATCCAACGGCCAACCTTGTTCCTCCGACCAGTTCATCCACTTGCCATGTAGTACATGACCTTTGATTGTTCTGTGCTCTCGAAGGACGAAGATAACCAGTCTTCGGTACTGATTGCAGTAGTTCCTCAACAACCGCATTCAAGAGATAGTAAGGCCGAGAAGAAAAAGGACAGAGCTCGATCAAGCAAATGTATTTAACAGCTACGGGACTCTATTCCACACGACACTCCAACCACTTGAGAATGATAGCAGAGCACGTGAGAAGTTCAAATTTATTCATTAAAGTAGGCAAATTGCACTCAGAAGTTCTGCCAAGTAGCTAAAGCGGTTGGTGGTCAATTATGACTGCTCCATACTTAGAATGGCCGAGTGCCTTTGTATTCAAACTCTATATATCTTGAGAAACAAGATGTAATCAGGGTTGATGGTTATTGCTTTGATGTAAGGTTCAACTTCTGGAGACTGTAATTGCTTGGATACATGCAGCGTCTCATCTTCATTTTCAACTAATACAAGCTTCTTTTGCTATTAATTGCTCACTTTCCATTTCTACTCTATTCCAGTCTATGCTTGTTATGTAGTTTTCTTGAACTCTTGATGTTTACCATTAGAGGAGTTGTCATCCTACCTCTGTGTTAAAATCTTGTATGTATCAGTGAATGTGTTATTCAGGTTTTTCTTTACTTAGTGCTAGAGAGCTGTCATCCTGTCTGTGCATTACGGAATAGATTTGCGGACTTCTTTACTGGTTGCAACCAGCCAGGACAGGGTCCTATGCATCTCCTGGTGTGGTCAGTATTCTCCATATTCACCTAACCCTTAAATTGTGATTAATTGGTGCTCTAAAGCCTTATCGTCTGGGGGTGTTCACTCATGTCTGGAGTTAAGCAAAGTAGAAGTGGTTATCTGGCTTGAACAAGCATCATTCCTTCCACTCATCCATTTCCAACATTTAGTTGTGTTTGTAATGTTCCCAAGCATATCTGAGATACAACTTAGGAGAGTTTCTTGGGGTGATAACATTAATTGGCGCCATTGCTTGGGAGAGGATATTGAAGCTCAGCTTCCCTGGGAGAACGACACAATTTCAACTTTGATGATAGATAAAGTCTAGACACATTTCTGGTTGTAATCATCTATCTGGCAACTCTACTGGAGGATCAACTTAGTGGCGACTCCACATTACAGTTCTGGCTCATTTTGCGAGGCATACCTAGAGAAATCCTCAGAAATCACTAGCTGACCCAGTGCCTGACCCTGAGAATATCATTAAGGAGAAGAAAACATCATAGAAAGGAGCATCAGGTTCAGGTAAGACTAAGAAATCTTATGTATCTCGGCAGGAGAAGATTATAACTAAGAATATGCAGTTTGAAGATGTAGAGCCTAACATTGTTAGTGAAGAACTACCCTAAGAGATTCATAAAGCTCCTTGTTCATTTAGTTCCCCTTTTGATCTCAGTCCAAAGAAAGCCTCCCATACAGTCCATCATATTCTCTTGTCTCTGCCATCTATTTCATTGCTTTCTACCATTCAATATGCCAGTATCCTTCCACCTACCCCATTCATGGCAGGCCAGCAAGCACCTACAAAGATGGAAAGAATCATAGCTACTAGATATGGACCCTTGGTCTTGCCCGTTCCTTTGAATGCCATGCCTACAAGAGAATACTGGAAATACATGCCTAAGTTCACTGGTACAGAGGGGGTAACAGCTGAAGAACACCTCAAATCTTTTTATAGTTATGCTGACAACCTAGATATCAGTGAGAATGATGTGTGCATGAGAGTATTTGTCCAGAGCCTTGATGGAGAGGCTAGGAAGTGGTTCAGAGAGTTAGCCCCTAGGTCTATAGTATACATTGAAGCATTAGATGATGTATTTTTGAAACGCTAAGGGGATAAAAAAGACTTGCTATATTACCATACTGAGTTTGGAAACCTCAAGAGGGAAAATGGGGAATCTTTGCCTGATTTTAATAAAAGATTCAATCGTATGTATAGTAAGATACCAGCTGAAGTAAAGCCAACCCCCACCTTGGCCAAACTTACTTATGCCAATGCTTTTGACTCTGATTTATGCCTGTTGTTGAGAGAAAGAAGATGTGCCACTCTAGCTAAAATGTAGGATGCATCGTTAGAGGTGGAATCCAATATCATAGTTGCAAAAAAGCTCAAGAGTCATACTAATAGAAGGAGGCAGAGAGGTGAGGATTCTTCTTCCTCTGCTTCATCTTTAGAACCCAAATTAGATAAAATGACTAAGATGATAGAGTCATTGGCTGCTGAGATATTTAAGTTGAAGGTTGAGCAAAGCTCTGGAAATACAAGGCTCCAAAACACATTTTCTTCAAGAAAATAAAATCCATTCAGAAGAACAAATGATCAATTGCAAATCATTTAGAGGGGTAGAGAAGCTAGTGAAGAACAAATGGTTAAGGCTTCTTTTCAAAACGTAGTCATGGAGGAGGAGCAGTTTGAAGAAGAGGATGAAATTCATTGCATGGAAGATAAAGGCAGTGTTGCCTTCTTGACATTGGCAGCCTACGAAGAATCATTGCTGCAGGACCAAAACAGTCAAAGGTGTGACAGAGAGGATGTTCTACAAACTGATGAACAACAAAGATATAATCTGGGGTCAAAAGAAAACAGTGTCAAGGCGAATCCTGCCCAAAAAGTTGTTGTCCCAACAGAGTCATAGAATACTAGATAGAAAAGACCAGCAGTTGATCCAGTCATCCTCAAAGCGCCAGCTCAAGAGGTAAGAGGTCCTGACAAGCTTCCTTCCCCTTTCAGCTTTGAATCACAAGTTTAGAAGTTAAAAATATCTGTGCCTCTAATAGAACTAGTAAAGAACGAAGTTTTTAGAAAGCCTATCCTTAATGCTCTAGAGCTAAAAGTGACACAAACCTCCACCAACTATGTCAATTTGCAAGATGGTAAGCTTGCAATGGTGCTTAGCCCAATGACTAAACTTGCTGATGATAATTCTCCATCATTTTATGTCTCTCTGACCATTCATGATAAAATCCTCCATAACTACTGTTATCACAAAATCCATCACTGAAGGGCTGTTGATCAGGTAGACTCTGTGTAACTCTTTCAGACCAATCTTTTGGCTAAGGATTAGCCTCCCTAGCCTGAGAGGGCTCTCTCAAGAAAGTTATTGATTTTGTTTTTTTTTTTTTTTATAAGAGGGCTAACTCTAGTAAAGTAAATTAAATAAACAGGTTGGCTGGACAGACATTACAAATACTTCCATTGGGCTTATGGAGTTGATCATATTCAATCAAATATAACACTGCTCACGCATAGAAGTCAGGGCAGCAATGTTTAAATACTCAAAACATCATCTCATAGAAACTTCAATTTACAAATACACACAGGAAGTCAGAGCAGCATAAGTGAATTCTGAGTGATTGTGTATTCATACAACTGTAAAAACATTAAAGATAAAACAAAACCACATATCTTGAGCATTTGAAACACTGTAAGAATCCTGAGAAGATAAGCAGCAAATTATATTACCAAACTGAGTTTTTACACAAGCCAAAGCAATACTCTGTTTCTCAAAATATCCAACCCTTGTTACAAAGATGATTCAACTATATATAGAAACATGACTCTAACTACTTTGAGCTTCCTCCTCCAGCATGAGGGGAGCTCGATGTCTGCCACTAATGACACCTATCTGCTTTTCAACAAACTATTTAATACAATAACCACTAACTGAAGTTCTAAAGAGTTCTAATTTAATTATAACTCTAACTCTATCTCCTTCGTAGAATGATTCCTCCTTGCAGCTTTGACACCTGGTTTCCTTTTTGTTTGGCTGAGATGGCGTGAGATGAGCAGTTAATGCCCCATGTTGGCTTTGGATACTGAAGGCTTTAATCTGCTCTGTGTTGGCTGAGAATATCCCTTACTTTTCGGTTCTGGTCCCCCATCACTTCGAATATGCAGCAGCATGTACTTTAAGTCTCTTTAATAACCCAAAAACAATAGAACACCACCATGTTTCCTGTTTCCTGATGAATTGGATGCTCCATCGATGGCCAAGTGTGCAAGCCAAAATTCCATGTATGCAATTCATTCAACACCTTATGACTGGCAATAAAGTGACTTTATAACAAAAACTTTACACTTGAGTCAAAACATTTCGCCTTTTTAAAGGTACACCTGGCATATGTTGAATGGCTGTGGCAGCTTCCTTTGATCCCTTTCATGTCACCTAGGTGTTCTCTTTGCCAATTTCTGATTATTCCATCAAACTGTTTGCCTACATTTTTAAATCATCACCTACAGCAGTTTCGTAGCGTGCTACGAAACTGCTAAATTATTTGAAACAGCTTGCTTTTGACCCGAGATTTTATCACCCAAACTTTTGATTGCCAATATCAGACCCAAATGATAGAGCAACACCATTGTATCAAATAATTCTTCTTCCCTCAAGGCACCAGATAACACTTGAGTCGACCTTGATCCAGCATTTTTCTGCTGTTGAATTGGTTGATATCTCTGCTCACTTGAACTGGGTTTATCTACTATCTCATTTCTGTAGCTACTTGAAGTACATTCTGTGCTAACATTTGTTGGCCTTTTTGGAATAGCATTGCCATGACTGCTGGAACACCTGTTGAGAAATTTCACAAGATTCTTCCCACTGCTCGAAAGAGATGCAGCTGCACCTGAACAGCAACAGGGTTTTTGCCTTGTAGAATGTGTGACATTACTCTCTTCAACATCCATGTCACGTTCATTCCATGTTATTTCTTCAAAATCTTCACTGGCAATAGGATGAGTTTTAAGAAGATGACTAAAAGCCCCACCCAGTCTAGAAAAGTCAATACGATGTGAATTTGCTTTCAAAAATAAGCCTACAGGAAAAGTTTGGTTTCCCCTCGGTGAAGAAATCCTGCCCTAGTATCTATTTTTTGTCTTGGTCCCTTCATCAATTCACATGTATCATCCATACCAAAACCTTCAAACAAGAAACGCAGTAGTATTGTGTATGCAGAAACAAGAACTGAGTTGTTTGAAAGACCAGGTGGAGGCATGTTATGATCTGCTCCTCTGTTCTTCCAAACAAGACTTTGTAAAAATGCCGTGAACACTGAACCTGTTGATTGTGATGGGCTGGATGAGGGACTGAAGTTTATCAAAAGCCGACAGAGTTCCCACTCCATCTCCTCAACCTTGTCGATCGCCCTTGATAATGCCAAAGTTGTTTGTCTCATATTACTTTCTGAAGACAAATCTTCACGAGAACCAAGCCGCCACACAGTTGGCATCAACATCTGCAAATCCTGCTTATTTGGCCCTTTTCTTGATAGCAAATCTTCCATTGAAGACTCAAAATCTGATGATTTCCACCAGTGCACCATTAATTCCTCGTGTTTAAGAATATGGTAGGCTAGGGCCAAATACGGATAAGATCCAGTATATGGATAGTCTACAAGATTGATCATTGACGTTTTGCAACCATAAGAAAGAGCCTGCACGGTTGGTATAATTAAGTCCTTAAATTCTGGAAACAACAATAAAAGGTCCATAACCTTATCCAAACTTGCACCGTCATGAGGGGATTGGGTTCCAAATGTTTCTAACATGAAGGGAACTAAAGCTCCCCAAACAACATACTCTTTGATGCCTAAACCACCATCCAACAGAGAGAAAAATTGTTTGCAAATCTCTTTGCCAATAGGATTAAGTAATCCTACAAGTGGAGTAACTCTCTTTAATCTTCTCAACTTCTCTACCAAAGTTGAAGTACTTGGGTCCTGGCTATACACTTTAACTAACCTTGTTAGACATTTTAGCAAGTAGACGGCCAATTCTGATACAACCGCAACATGCTCTCCAACCTTCATCTTGGGAGGAGCTTGGACAGGGAGAAAGCCCTCGATAGGGTACTTGAAAGGCCTTGAACCAAAATTTAAATCACAGCATTCACCTTGAGACAAGGAAATTGCAGGGAAATATCCAAAATCCAATCCAGTTGATACAGTTAAACAGGGCTGCAGTTCCTCCATAGCATGCATTTGTTGAGTCCATACAGCTCCATGGAATTCAACTTTGAAACCATACAAGTTGTCCAAAAAAAATTTTTAGTGATAACAACTACCTACTAGACATAGGGGCAAGCCACAATTTGATGCCAAAAGCTGTCATGGAAGAGTTAGGCCTTGATATCACCAGACCATATCACAACCTATTCTCCTTTCATTGAATAAAGGTGAAATGTCTGGGATTGATCAAAGATTTAGCCATTACCCTAACTCAGTTGCCAATGAAGAGCATGGTGATGGACATTGTGGTAGCAGATGTCCCTCCTAAGTTTGATATGCTGCTGTCTAGAGGATGGATTAAGAGACTAGGTGGGACATTACAAAATGATTTATCTTATGCCACTGTCCTAGTCTTTGGAGGAGAAAGTAGGAGATTGTACAGAGAAGCATAATTGGCATACATCATCAGTGATGAAAACAATCCTTCTAATCATCCCATTTATGCTATAGACACTGATTTTGGAGCATGTATTCTCCAAATAGAAGAATCCCAGAAGGCCTCAATGCATATCAAGGAACCAACACATCAGGCCGAGGAAGAGCAAGGAAGTCAGGTTTGGGAGATGCTCTCTGATGGAGCATGTTCCAGGGAGACTACAAGAGCAGGGGTGGTGTTGATATCTCCAAAACAAGAAAGCACACATTTATCTTTTAAGTTGGCTTTTCAAGTCACCAAAAATATAGCAGAGTATGAAACTCTTATATTGGGTCTTAATGCAGCAAAAGATAGGGGGGTCAAAAGCATAAAGGTGTTTGGATATGTTGATCTTATCATTTAGCAAGTGAATAGAACTTTTCAAGCAAAGCATCGAAGGCTGAAAGCATACAGAGATGAGGTATGGAGACTCAAATATTCTTTTGACAATTTTTGTATCTGATATGTCCCTAGAGTCAGAAATCAACTTGTTGATTCCCTTGTTGCATCTACTAGCATGTTTATCCCTCCCATGCCTCCGAGACTAGTTTATGAAGTTCAGATCAAATATAGACCATCTTTGCTTGATAATTTCCAGCATTGGAAAGTTTTTGAAGATGATGATGAAGTGAATAGGTTTATACAATTCATTGATGAATTCTCTGAAATGCAAATTGACCAAGAGAATAAAGCCTTGGAAAGAAGCCCCCAACCCCAACTTAGAAACAAAATTGTTAGAGATAGCATTGTCCAACTACCCAACAATCATATACTTAAGGGTCTAGTTCCTTTAGAAAATTTGTTTGACCAAAATGATGTGCCTTATAAGGTTGCCCAAAAAGAAGACCAATCTGCAGTCTGTAAGCATAACATAGGGATTCCAGATCATCCAAGATACATAAATCTATCCCCCCATCTATCTACTACCCAAAGTGTTGAATACTGCAATTTAATGAAGCAATTTATTGATGTCTTTGCCTAGGAATATAGTGACCTAAAAACATATGACAAAGGATCATACAATATAAAATCCCTTTAGAGAAAGACACCATCCCTTTCAAGCAGAAGCTAAGACTAATAAACCCTTTGCTCCTTCCCCTAATTGAGAAGGAAATCAAGAAATTACTGGCTGCCAAAATCATAGTCCCTCTTAGATATTCAAAATGGGTAGCCAATCTGGTAGTCGTAAGGAAGAAAAATGGAGAAATCAGGCTCTGCATTGATTTCAAAAACTTAAACAAATGCTCTAAGAAAGACAACTATCCTCTACCCAAGATGGAGCATTTGCTGCAGAAAGTCTCGGGAGCTAAAGTGATGTCTTTCCTGGATGGATTTTCACGGTTTAACCAGGTTGTTGTGCATCCAGATGATCAAGAGAAGACTGCATTCACCACTCCCTGGGGAACTTTTATGTATTCCAAGATGCCTTTTGGGCTGATGAATGCTGGAGCCACCTTTCAGAGAGCTATGGATATAGCATTTGTGGGAGAGAAGGATAAGTTCGTCCTTATCTACCTTGATGATATAACAGTATACTCCAGCAGCCATCAAGACCATTTGTAACATTTGAGGAAAGTTTACTCTAGTAGCCATCAAGAGAATAATAGTAGAGTATAATGGCTGAAGAAAATTCCAGAATGCTGGACATAAATCTCATAAGCACAATTTCAGAAAATGATCAGACAGAAGAAGAAATAGCCGAACCAGGAAAAAATCAGTCAGTGGCAGAAAATCTAGCTTCTTGTGATTGGTACTCTGCAATAGCTAAATTATTATTGAAGCTAGAAGTTCGTACAGGTCTTAGTTCAAGCCAAGCCAGAACTATTAAGCTTAGGGCATCAAGATATTGTATTCATGAAAATCTGCTCTATTGGAGGAACCCCTCTGGAATTCTCTTGAGGTGTCTGGACAAAGAACAATCCATTGAAGTCATGTAGTAGTTTCACTCTAGTATATGTGGAGGACATCATTATTGGAAAACTACAGCCCAAAAAATCCTCAAAGTTGGATATTATTGGCCTTATTATTTTCTGATGTATTTTTATTTGTTAAATATTGTGACAAGTGCCAAAGAATTGAAGGGAAACATCAATTAAAGTCCCTGCCCTTAAAACCCGTACATGCTAGTGGCCCTTTTCAGCAGTGGGCCATGGATTTCATTGGAGAAATCAATCCACATTCCAGTGGCCAAAACCGATGGATCTTAGTAGCCATTAATTATTTTGTTAAATGGATTGAGGCCATCCATTCTAGAAAGGCTGATCATCATGTGGTCATAAAGTTTTTGACAGAGAATATCTTCACCAGATTTGGTTTTCCACATAAATTAGTGACAGATAATGCAACAACCTTTAGAGAAAATGAATTGGTGGACGTGTGCAATTCAATGGGCATTAAACAGGTTCACTCCACCTCGTATTACCCTCAAGGCAATGGTCTAGCAGAATCTTCCAACAAGAGTCTGATAAGGATAATTAAAAATTTATTGGAAGACAACAAGAAGAACTGGGACTCTAAACTCAAGTATGCATTGCGGGCTGACCGAGTGACCACCAAGAAATCCATAGGGAATTCTCCATTCAAATTGGTGTATGGCACTGAGGCTATATTCCCAATTCAGTTAACTCTCCATATGGTAAAGTTCCTACAAGAAGAGAAGAATGAGGAAGAAGACATGGCAAAAAGGATCACTAATTTAGCAGAAGTACATCAAATTAGAGAATAGTTGGTTGAAAGGTCTGTGGCACATCAGAAGAAGATCAAGGAGGTCTTTGATAGAAAGACAAAATCAGAGAATTTTTAGGTTGGAGATTTGGTTCTGAAGTGGGATGCGCCGAAAGAAAAGAAAGGCAACCATGGGAAGTTCGATGCTTTCTAGACAAGTCCTTTTATAATTTCTCAGATTCGAGGGAACAATACCTTCATACAACAAAGTATGGGAGGGGAGACAGTTTCTGATGGCCCAGTTAAAGGGCGTTTTCTGAAAATTTATGTTGTTTAAGGCCTTTTGGCCTTAAAACTATAAATATAATGTTTTATCCATTCTTAGTGTAAGCTCAATTAGACTCCATGCCCAATGGATCACTAGGGAATTTTGCTAACCTGATTTCACAGGAAAGGTATTGGTCTGCAAGTTCTTGAGACCTCACATGGAGGATCTCATCCCCAGAAGGAGCCAGTGTTAGCTCTACTACAGGTTTCTAATATTCAAGGAGCCAGAGTAAGCTCGGTACTTGGTTTTACTCAGAAGAGGCCTATTCTAGTTATGCTCGCCCTTCCCTTCACCTCACTCATCCTCATTTCACCTCCATTTCCCAGGTATCTTGTTAAAAATCACATATAGGAACTTTTCCTATTAACCTCGAGCATAGAGCTTAAACCATCATATGACTATGTTCACATGACCGCGCACCTTGAAAATCTCTTTCCCATCACTTCTGACAAAGCCTATGCAATCAAATCCACATCATCCGATCATCTCCACCATGATCAAACGATGTTCGCTCTCCCTACACCTGTGAGGTGATAGCACGATAACTCACGATAAAAAGTGGTTTTCGATTTTCTCCACTGCCACGCGTCACCATCTGAATGGAATCGCACACCCTTGTACTTTTACCACCCGACGACCTGCGGCGGTGCAATTAATACCACCTGCTTCCAAAACTACTTTCTCTGGCCATTAACCCTCGCACATCTCCTTTGCCCGATGACCATTGGATCTGCTCACCTGAGCTCCAATGGCTCATGAACGTCTTGCCCCATTTCCTCCCGATACCTTCCGCCAATACATACCCATCATCCATCTGCTCAATCCAACATCCAACCTTGTTCCTACGACCAATTCATCCACCTGCTATGCAATACATGACCTTTGATTGTTCTGTGCTCCTGAAGGACAAAGATAACTAGTCTTCGATACTGATTGTTGTAGTTCCTCAACAACCGCATTCAAGAGAGAGTAAGGTCAAGAAGAAAAAGGACAAAGCTCGATCAAGCAAGTGTATTTAACAACTATGGGACTCTATTCCACACGACACTCCAAAAACCTGAGAATGACAACAAAGCACCTGAGAAGTTCATATTTATTCATTAAATCAAGCAAGTTGCACTTAGAAGTTCTACCAGGCAGTTAAAGCGGGTGGTGGTCAATTATGACCCCTCCATACTTAGAATGGACGAGTGCCTTTGTATTCAAACTCTATATATACCCAGAAATAAGATGTAATCAAGGTTGATGGTTGTTGCTTTGATGTAAGGTTCAACTTCTAGAGACTGTAACTGTTTTGATACTTGTAGTGTCTTGTCTTCACTTTCAGCTAATACAACCTTCTTTTGTTGTTAATTGCTCACTTTCCATTTCTACTCTGTTCTAGTTTGTGCCTGTTATGTAGTTTTCTTGAACTCTTGATGTTTAGCATTAGAGGAGCTATCATCCTACCTCTATGTTAAAATCTTGTATGTATCCGTGAATGTGTTATTCAGGTTTCTTTTTACTTAGTGCCAGAGAGATATCATCTTGTCTGTGCATTAGGGAATAGATTTGCAAACTTCTTTACTGGTTGTAGCCAGCCATCATAGGGTCCTATGCATCTGCTGGTGTGGTCAGTATTCTCCATATTCACCCAACCCTTAAATTGTGAGTAATTGGTGGTCTAAAGCCTTGTAGCCTAGGGGTGTTCACGCATGTCTGGAGTCAAGCAAAGTAGAAGTGGTTATCTGGCTTGAACAAGCATCATTCCTTCCAGTCATCCATTTCCAACATTTAGTTGATTTTTTAATGTTCCCGAGAATCTCTAAGCCACAACCTAGGAGATTTTCTTGGGGTGATAATAGTAGGATAAAGGACTTTTCAAAAATATATAGTGTCAAGAGGTTGGCTCATGCCCAACCCTTCGCTTTCTAATCTTCGTCCTTCCACTCGTCAATGGTAAGGGTCTCTTAGATGTTCCAATTTATAGTTTTCCCAAAAGTGAGGGGATGAAAGGGTTTCAAATGGAACATTACCTGTTTCTTGCTTTCGAGATGTTCCATAGTACTAAGCCTTGTGAGAGGCACTGAGCATTGTTAACGATAGGTTTGTTGAATAGGGACCATATCCATGTTTCTATATTTTCCCCAAGAATATTATCCAATATGTATGAGGCTCCAAAGAGTTCTAGGTGACTCCCCTAGACTACCAATAAGCGTGGGCACGCATTTAACAGATGGTATGTTGTTTCCTCCTCCTTTTGACATAGAGGGCAACATGATGGCCCACTCAATCCTTTCTTTCATATTTTTTCCCATGTTAGTAGTTTACCCAATATTTCTAACCGTTGGAAGAATGTTACTTTTGGCCATAGGAGAGAATACCACATTCTTTTACATATGGAATCTGGCTCTAGATTTCCTTCCCTTAACAGAAGGGAGTAGGCTTCCTTCTAGGTGAACTTTCCGTGGGGTTTGTGTCCCCAATGAAGCTTATATGGTTCCCCATTATTGAGGATGTGTTGATGACAAAGAGTTTCAAGGAGGGCCTCCCATGATGTGTGGGCAAGCGGAGGGGGCCAATCCACAAATTTCTTCCATTCCCTCCATTGAGGTTCCAGAAGGGATTCCTTCTAGAAGTCCTTGAAAATTTATGTTCCTAGATGAGAGGTGCAGTCTTTGGCTGCTGAGAATGCATGTTCTTGATCTACTGATGGATGTTGCATCCAACTTTTTCTCCAAAATCTCACCCTCCCACCATTTGTGATTTTCCAAAATCCGTGAGTTTAGATGAAGTCTTGTTGGATTTTAGCCCAATACTAGATCAAGGATCTATTAGTGAGGTGCAGATGATCTTGCAATGGTTGCAGTACATTCTCGATCCTATCTTTAGCCTTCCACACTTATTTCCCTATCTCATGCCCCATTGTATCCAATGCCACCACCGATTGGTACTAAGAGCTTGGGATAGGATCTCTATATCTTTTAGGCCTAGGCCACCCTGGGATTTTGGTTTACATAGTTTGTCCCATGGAACCAATGCCTATTTTCATCCAATCCGAGTACCATATGAGAGAAATTTTTAGAATTTTGTTGTCATTTCTCTATAGATACTTTTGGGTGCCATAAATGTCGAGAGCTGGTATATTGGGACTGCCTGCAGTACCTATTTCAACAAAACTAGCAACCGTCCTAAGTTAAGGGCCCTAAATGTCGAGCTAGATATTTTCTTGTCAATACAGGACAACGTGTCTTTCTATATTATAAGCATGAGGGAGTTGGAGACTAGAGGAACCCCTAGGTAAGTGTTGGGAAGCTCTCCCAGTCTTAATCCCAGGATTCGAACCAGGTTCTTTTAAACTAATGGGTGAGTATAGAAGAAGAATATATCCTACATTTCTCCATTTATATGAGTTCCTCAAGCCTTTGGAACATCTCCATAATCATATTGATTTTCTTTTCCTCTCTTAGTAATGGCTTCAAAAACAACATGTTGTTATATACTCATTTTTTATGAGTTATCAATGGGGTTCCATGGGATATCCTAATGCCCATAAGGTTCCCAGAGACTATGGTAGCTTTGATTAGGCAATTGAAGCCTCCAAGAACAATGATGAAAATGAAAGGGGATAAAGGGTACCCTTGCTGAAGCCCTCACAATCCTCAAAAGCGTTGGGAGGGTGCACTATTCACCAAGACAGAAGAATGACATTTTTATTAATTCTCTAATCCATCTAACATTTTTATTAATTCTCTAATCCATCTGATCCATCTCGGGGAGAAGCCAAACACATCAAGGATCTATAACAAAAATTTCCAATTTAATCAATTAGACGCTTTAGAGAGATCTAACTTTACGATCATACCCGAAGTGCATGTTGATGATAAGGTATGCACTACCTCATGAGCCGCCAAAATTCTATCCAATATCTACTTGTGTTCAACAAAGTAAGTTTTCCACGATCCTATGATAGTCTTCAATAAGGGTTTGAGTCTTCTAACTAGGATCCCCAAAATAATCTTATAGATAATGTTGTAGAGGGAAATCGAGTGAAACTCACTTAGATCTAGGGTTTCACCCTTCTTGGGGATGAGGGAAAGAAATGTTGCATTCATGCCCATCCATAACTACTCGTATCATGAGAGTATTCCACAATTTTCATGATTTCTTTCCCTGAGAATTTCCATCCTGCATTGAAGAACTCGTCTATGAATCCATCTACAACAATAGCCTTGTTTGTTAAGAGGGCCTTGATCACTTCCTTGAATTCTTCAAAGGAGATTTCTTGCATGAGGGCATCATTTTGATCTTCCAAGATGAGGGAAGGTATGTGCTATTGAACTTGATGAATTTCATCATACCTGTCTACTTTTGGTTTCATGAAAGGATTTGGAAGTGTCAGACTAATTCTTCACTGATCTCCTCATGGTGGACCAAGCGATGGCCCTCCTGGCTCTAAAGGGAGAGTATATGATTAAATTTGTTATGCTTGATCATAGTTGGGTAGAATAATTTCATATTGCATTCCCCCTCTTGTAGCCATTGCACTCTCAATTTTTGTTTCCACATAATTGCCTCCTAGTTCCTCCTTTGTTCTAAGGCATTGAGGATTTCCCCTTCTTAAGGTATGTCGTCCTCTCACCAGCCTTTCAATAAAATATGTTTCTAAAGGGATCACATGCGATCCTCCATACGACACCTCTCTAGGTGCATGTTCTCAAAGTCCCTTATGTTCTCAACATTGATCTTTCCTTTGAGCTCTTTGAGCTTTAGTGGAAATGTTTCCATCATAATTCTCCCTCTAACCCTTGAGGCGTTCCACCATTCTTCCATTTTTGGTAATATATTTGATGTGTCTAGCCAAAATCATTCAAAGAAAAACAACCTATTCTGAAGTGCCATTCGCAAGTCGATATCCAGGTATATAGGCTAGTGATCATATCCCATACAGAAAAGGATCTCAAGCTAAAAGAACATGTCGAATAATAAAATGTTGTCAGAAAGGAGAAAATGATCGAATTTTGAGGTTGTTTTGAATTTACCTCCTCGCTGATTGTTCCAAGTAAAAGTTTCGTTTGAGAATTCCACACCTTATGTTCCCAACTCTTGAATCATTTCCTAGAATGCCTTGAGCTCTAATCTAGGTGGCAGATACCCCTCCTGTTCTCACTAATATCCTTTATCAGGTTGAAGTCTCTCGTTAGAATCAAGTTTTCCATGCCCATGATTTACATCAATTTCCGCAATCCTAATAGAAAGCTCGGTTTCAACCCTCGCATAGTAGGACCATATACCCCTATTAGCTAGACCTTTTCTACTGTTCCTATGCATTGAAATTTCCTTCTAACAGTGTATGGATTGGCCATACATTTATCAAAGGCAATGGATCTAGGACCCCATAGGATTCCCAAGCCTCCCGCATTACTGCAGACATCCAAGGCCATGTATTTCACTAATGTCCAATTTTTTCTTGCTATTTCTTTTAACCTCTCCTATCTCATCTTGTTTTCTTGAGTAATTAGGATATAATGATTCCCTTTTTCAATTCTTTCCTTTAGGTACCTCATCCTCCCTTGGGAGTTGAGGCCACAAATATTCCATGAGATTAATTTCATTGATGAGGAGAGGGGGTGGAGCAATGATAATACTCCATCAATACATTTTTCTGTCCTAAATTAACAAGGATTTCCTGTGCTTCCCTACATACCTCCCTTGTTGGACTTCTTCCTCTTTTCCTTTAACCTTGGCTTTGATTGGAATGTGAGGATGGGGAGATTTCCTCCCATGTTACTAGATCCAAGGGTTTCTGCTACTCCACCAATGATTTTCATTGCTTCCATTCCTTGAAAATATGTTGCAACTGGTCGAGTTTATCCTGAGGAATCTTGGTCGACCCACATTTTCCCAAATTACAGATGTAAGTGACTATGATATGCTCATCAGAGTTTAGCTAATTTGATTTAAATTCATGATCAAGTGCCTGACACACTTGAGTGAGGTCTTGCAGGATCTCTTTGATATTTTTTTGGCCCTATGGGGTCTTGCGCTTGCTTTTCTACTTTCCATTTTGGATCTCCACCTCTCTCTCAACCTCGATTGTTGCATGGGATAAGGGTTGTCATTCTGGGGTTTCAAACATCTCTAATATGAGGCTTCCCCTAGAAGGGAAAATTTATTTTCGTGAGCAATCTGAGAAGACAAATGGAGATTGATCGGGGGTTTACATGTGGTAACGTTGATGGAGTCCCCTACCCAACTATAAGACATTTTTGATGCCTTAGTATGACCTGTGGGTGGGGGAGGTTTATTTGGAGGGGGGTGTCGATGTTGTACTTCTTGGAATCCATCTGAGGCTAAAGTCATAGATGGGGGTTGGGCCTATTGACGATAGTCTGTGAATAATTTTTCGTACTCGTGGCATAGTTTGCATTTGAATGACACATATTCATAGTCCAATTGTTATGACTATATTTTATCCTAGCACTTTATATCCACCAATTCTGGGAGAGGTTGAGATATTTTCATGTACACAGAGATGCAAGCATATGATGAAAATATTCTTCACCGGGTGACCTACGAGATATGAAAAAACTCACAAACATAATTTCCTATTAGTTCCAAGTTATTTGTTTCCTAGAAAGTTTCACAGAGAGAATATAGGCTAATGAACATTGTGGCTTCAAGCAGTTTTTCCTTGTTTGGGTTATAGCATGGTTTCAAGTGTCTCATGAATAGCCCCACACTATTGATGAAATAAGGGTCATTATCCAGGATTCAATTCCGAACCTATATGTCTTCACATATTACAATGAAAAAACATTTGGCCCTTAAGCAAAGTTCGATGGGGTATTTCGATTGCCATTTTACCTAGATGCGTATTAGGATATCTGCTTCCCTAGGCCAGATTCCCATGAATTTACAGATGAGAGCATGGTCTTGCATAAATTGGTGGGATTTCTCCAGCCAGTTGTTGGGGATGGTCACTTTGGTCTTTTTAGTTGCCTTTGGGAGGCAATGCGCCTTCATTCATGGCTACCATTGAGCTCTGAGCACTGGGGTTTCTAGTGTTTTCTCGATGTGCGACACTCATGAAGACATTGGTGTGAAGGATGCCTTGTTTGCTCCAATGAGGATCGATTTGAAGGAGGCGGTTGCTCCCTTCCCTCTAAGAGGTCCCATCTGTGGCGTGGTCAGTCTATTTGTATGAAGATAGTGATGGTGACAGTGTCATCAGAGGGCAAGGTCTTGATGTTGATTCAGAGAAGAGACAATGCTTCAGGCTAAACCCTAGTCACAAGCTTGCACAACAGTAAATCTCATTTTTTAAATGAAAAATGATTTTCCAATTATACAAATGTTATTAAATAAATTTCATTTTTAAATAAGAATAGCTTCTCAATTATATATTTGTGAAATAAATATGGAATAAAGTCGATTTCATTTTTAAATAAAAAGTTATATATAGGTTTTGAAGTTTTAAATTAAAAATTGTTTGTCCATGGATTAAAAAAGATTGGAAATTTTTGAAGAGCTAAGTTTCTATAAATGATTTAGATTTTTTACTTTAAAAAAATAATAGTAAATTTTTATAGATGGTTGTTCTTTATTTAAAAAATAATCAAATATAATAATAGTAATTTTGTCTTCTTGGGGTAGCTCAATTGGCAATGCCCATGGAAATGAGGTATCACCGAACTACTAGTCTTGGGTTCACATCTTGTGCTCTTCTCCCCGATCGGGGTAAGAAGTTGGACACGATGAAGATATAATCCTAGAAAACTTAAAGAAAAATAAAAAAATGGTAATTTAATTTTAATATTATCATCAAATATCTGTTGATATGGAATATGTAAAATTATTCAAATTTTTATATTTTTACAAAAATAATTTATATTAAACACAAATAAAATTTACCATTTTTTTTACATTTTAAACTTAATTTA
>APFE031472232.1:371665-382025 GCA_000404065.3 Pinus taeda
TGTGTTTGACATCTAATACCTAATAACTTGTGTCTTTTAGCTCCAGACTCAAATAAACAATCAATAAGTCGATATTGAATCATAAGTATTCACAAAATAATGAAATAATGAAAAAATTACAGAAGGTAGACTTACTCTAGAGGTCTACATATGACCAAATATGAGGATAATAAGCGAAGTTAGGGATGGAGATCACTTAAAACCACCTAACATATTTGTGGATATATTCATGGAGATATTGTGGATAACGTTATGGAGAAGATTCAACAAATTAGCTAAATTGGTAATTTTTTATGAGAACCGCAATTATATTTGCGAATTATATTTTCAATTTATGTGATGACCAAGAAAATGGTAGAAAAGGTTTGGTTATCCAATTCATTAAACAAAGGCTTATATAATGTCATTAGCCATAATTCAATTGAAAAATACTAAAGAAATGAATTTAAAGACCTCCAAATAGATTGTTTAAAGCATCTCAACTAGTTGTCAAACATTCCAATTAAAAAGATACATAATTTCCAAAAATGATATCCATGGAAGGACTATTCTACTATTGAGAAAATGAAGGTCAACCATATATTAGTAAATCCATCAGTGATCCTTCTTATAGTAGACAACCTTTGCAACACCTTTAGTGCATTTCTCTGAGATTTGAGGCCATTCTTCCAACTTTAAATTTTGAAAATTATGAGAAAATACTAAAGGCTTCAATGAAATATCACTCAGACCAAAGCACCTTAAAAATCCTATGAAAGTCAAGCATGGAAAATGCTTGACTAGTTGTAGCCCTTCATTAGTGACCTCCTCGCATTGTAGAAGTTCAAGTATCCATAGAAAGTGAGGACTCCATGTCACTATCATTGAATGAAGAAACATGGTCAAGAAGTAAAACCTAGATAAGGCAAACTCCAATTAATGAAATTATGCCAACAATAGTAAAGGAAGATGAGGAAGGGAAATCTCGATGAGAGAATGGGATTTAAATTGATTCCAATTTAGAGAAATTTTGAGCAACGGCCTTCAAGCTCTCGTCTACCAACCACAGTCGATTGATCATTAGGATAGGAACATGGAAATTTGAAGGAACTCATAATGATAAGGTTTTCAGCTTGGGTCAGGGTAGGTTGAGATTGTTTAGTTATTATTACGTCACTTGAATCTATTTATGCAATAGGAGCTTCTATGATATCTCTAAAGGTTGAATAAGATCTCCTTCTATACTAAATAAATGACTTGTTATTTCACTACCATGAGGTTACTATAAGTCTCAATGTCCAATGTTATTACACCTAGCGTAACCCTAACTCTTAGAGATATTGATCTACGGGTGGGAATAACCTAACTTGATTCCTTTCTTTCTATATGTCTATTCCATAGCTCTATTCCTTTATATGGGGACTAGATAATCAAAATCCAAACAAACTAAATTACATCATGTAATATATAAAAGATTTAGCTGACCAAATACAAAGCTCAAATAACGAAATGTACCATGCAATAAAAATGGCATTGTAAAATCATTTGTAAGCTTAAGAAAAATGACCATTTGAGGACCTTATAAAATTGAGGAAAGTTGTGTCACTTGGATTGCCGTGAATAAGACATATAGACCCATAGGCCATGGGGTTTTGTTGATTATATTTTCTTGCAGATTTAGAATTAGAATTGAAAACAAATAGCCCTCTACTCGAATATTCCATGCAATTTTAAATGACTAGAGAAAGACGTTTCTTTAATGACTCTTTATTTAGTGAAATTTTGGTAACATGTGTCATAGCATACACATTTTCTAGTTTAAATCATTAAAATTTAAAGTGTAACAAAACTATATGTTGATATAAAATGATTTTTTCTTTTCAAATTGCCGTTGAAACTTTTTTAAACAAATAATTTTTTTAATTCACATGAAAGACAAATATAAACCACAAGTGTTGGTTGTAAATTGGATAAATTGAATTTTAGAAAATTTGCAGATTCAAAGGAAATGTAAGTTAGTAAAGTTGGGAATAATAAATGAAAAATGTAATGTTGGGTTGTAGTCTCTTGATTGCAACATCTTGTTAAGTTGTGGGATTGCTTATTTTGCAAGATAAAGAGGTGTTACAAGATTGGGATGTAGGCCCTGATACATTAAGGTTCATATATAGGTTCTTATATTTAAATCAAGGTTAGGTTGTTTCCACAAAAGCTATGAAAGATGAAAAGACCTTGCATTATGGACAATTTGCTATGAAAGTTATGGAGAGAAACACAACACCATGGTGGAGTCTCTTTCCTTGCAAATGAATAACATACTAGTAATTATAATGAAAACAGAGTACGGAAGTGAAATCCTTGTTGGACCCAAAGAGGGAAATCCCACTACTTACAATGAAAATGGAGTATGAAAGAGAAATCAGTGTTAGAGCCAAAGAAGAAACACTGAATCATGTAGGATTTGGAGAGTCTGTAACTTTGAACATTAGGGGAATTTTGAGGTTTAAAATGGGCCTCCTAAGGAAATTAGAAAATAATTGTGGAAATAATAAAATAAGAGCAAATTACATCATCAAATTTAAATGGAAGAAAGAAAAAAATACCTTTTTCAAACTATATTTTCAACTTATATCCATATGATTTTACTCAAACTTCCAGCACAAACACTCTTGGGATCTAAATTTTATTTCTCATAAATGGAGCATCCATGCTTCATACTTTCTATGGACCATCCTACATAGAAAATGAGAAACACGTGAAAAGTTTGATTGCAATCACTTTTTTCATCTATTTATCATTTTAGGTGTAGGAGGGTCCATAGAAAGTATGTAAGGTGGGTACTCATTCGATGATGAATTAAAATTTGTGTCCAACTAGTATTTTCTCTAAAATTTGAGTAAAACTTTAGGGATATAAGTTGAAAATACGAGTTGAAAAAATAATTTTATTAATTTATTATTCTTTAATATTTTTACTTTTTTACTCCAAAAATGTTGAATCATTCACATGGTTGATATCAACATCTTGAATCCTATTGGTTACTATAAATTTTATTTTGGTTGTATATTTTTCTTAGAAGGCCGGCCTTAAAATTCCCCTAATAAGTGTTTAACATTGAATTACTTAATGTGTTGCTTGAGAAGCATGAGAATTAATGGAAATTTACTCTAAAGTTTGTGAGATTGAACTTAGAAATCCATTTTAACATGTCTCACTAAAGAGAGAGTGTGACACTCGATTAATCCTATTGTGGGTAAGAATAGCAAACAAGGAAACACTTCACTATGTTTTTCCTAAATGTGAAAGTGATAACTAGTGATTATGAAACAACTAACTCTAGATCTTAAAACAAGTAAAAGAGAGGCTTATATTAAGAACTCCCGAAGCCTTAAAGAAATCCCAATGTCTAAGTGAATACAAAATGCTAAAGAAATCTCAATGTCTAAGTGAAACAAAATGCATTCACATCCTTGCCGGCGTGATATAATATGTAATATGGAGATATGAATCTATACTAAATTCAAGCTCGAGGGCATTTAATTGTTTGCAACAAGGAATTATCATTACTAGTATGAGTTCATTTCTCACATCACTAATTTCCCACACCAAATTCATGAAATATATTTGACTTTAATAGAAATTACAAATTAATTAGCATAGATCCATCTTAAATACAGATTAAACATGACCTGTAATTTCTCACACCAAATTCATGAAATATATTTCACCTCACTCGCAATTACAAATTAACTAGAATAGATCCATCTAAATACGGATCTAACATGAGCTAAGAGGGATCTAATTTATTCACTTGAAAATATTATTATGAAACATTATTTAAATGCTTTGTACAGTTATTTTTTTCTGCCTTTTTTAGAATTTTTAATTTGAGACATAGCAAAATTTCAACTTTGATGAGGGACCGACACAGTTACACACTAGGCTGTAGAATGAGCCTCTCTTCTCAATCTAAATTCATTAAATAGACATCTAAGAGAATTAGCAACAATACAAAGCAATAATCAGTTAAATATTTTTGGTATCAATGATATCTAGAATCTGCCTAACATGTTTTGTCTCTATAAATACTCAGATTTGGAAGGGCTCAATTCAGTATCAAATTACCTCCCAGAAATAATATTGTTCACTGTAACACAAAACATATTGCAAACAAAACAAGTAGAGTTGACTCATGAATCATGGAATCAAGGTTGAGATGACCTATTTTTATATGTAATATGTCAACATATTAGCCACAATTATCTTGCTTTTGCTATTCGCTTCATTGAAAAGGATCCGTATTCTTTTTTCTCAAGGAAACCTTCAACCTTCAACCTTATACCAAATTTGTATAGGCACATTGACTTATATCTATGTTGTAGATGGAAGTAAAAGTTTCAAGTGCACATACCATTTAGAAATGAGTTTTTAAGATTGTAAGTTTGGTTTATTTTGAATTTAATAAGTAAACAATGAACATACAGATTTTAAAAGTTAATAAAAATAAATAAATAATAAATAACGTAAATTGACCTAGCATGAATGCCACGTGCATGAGTTATTGAAAAGAAGTAAACATTCCAAATTTCTAATCTTTAACCTAGTCAAGCCACCATCACATTCACCGGTTCAATCTTTCATAACTGGAAAAGTGTTGGTATCTGGTTGTCCATCAGTCACAGTAATAGTTTCTGATTTTGGAAAGCAAGGAACAAAGGCAGTGAAGACCGTATAAGAAGAAGCTATAACGTCTAGCATTCCAATTAGTCACGGTGGGGTCTTACAATTATGCGCATTTTGATGTAGAGTGGGTGTGCTAAGGGAAATGTTGATATGTCTTTGACCCACCGCTGCAAAAAAATTTAAAACATGTCTGAGATTGCATAAAAAAAAGGCCTTTATGATGTAGAGTGGGTGTGCTAAGGGAAATGTGGATATGTCTTTGACCCACCGCTGCAAAAAAATTTAAAACATGTCTGAGATTGCATAAAAAAAAAGCCTTTAGAACATTGTCTGAGATGGCACAAAAGAAGGCTTCAGATCACGAGACTATCCCCAGATTCGCACAATGGAGGCTGGTGCTAGTATTATTGCAGCTTCTCACAAGAGGAATGAGTTGGTTTTGATTCACCATGACATATAAATTAGTGTAAGTTTATCCAGTTTCATTTGCTTAATTTTCTATAATTTATCCTTTTGCTCTTTGAGATCCGGCATTTGGGCTTGTACTCTCTTGGATTTTCTTAAGGAATTAGGGTTATATTGTTAATGGATGTGGGATTTCTGCGATTCCTTTCACTTATTAGGATATAAGGAATGGGAAGCTTAGCAAAACAACATTAAGCCTTTTGTTTGCCCCATAAAGTTCGAGATTATTTTTCCACACTTTCGAAACATGTATGGTCCTTGTCTTAGGCTGGATGTTGACCAGAGGTAATGCGGGATGGCAAATTTGGACGTGGATCTCAAAATATATGAACTTGGGAATTTCATTTGAGTTTTATCAGATTACCCAATTCATATTTTCGGTTGAAAACTATCCTCTATTATAACTTGTTCCAGAGAACCCTTGATATGAAACCCTAGATAAGGATTGGGCTTGTGAGTGCAACTAGAATTTTACGACAAGTCTATGATGTTAGAAGTAGAAATGCATGCCTTGGAGCCAATGAAAGTAAAACTTATTCAGTTACGTACAGATAATTAGAAAATGGGTGCTGTCAGGAAAAAATTGGCATTCCAAGTACAACCACTTACACAATAGTTGAGGAGAGCTTGTGCTCATATTCACTAATCAACTGGGTTGAAGACAAAAATGGAAAGTTTGCGCGAGGAATTTGAGGAGGCCAGATTCCCATGTTCTTTCCGCAACATATTTAATATTCTCAGCGTCAAAGATCGTGGAAAGGGGAAATTGAGCCTGCATGGGCAGGCTATACTTTTGTTAAAAAAATCGCTTGTACTTGCATAGCAAATTGATAATTCGAATGGCAGGAAAAAGGATCTTGAGCAAATAAACCTTACTTTTGTTGATACCCTCAATTGTACATGCACAAGAAATCTAAAGTATGAATAGCCGGGGCAAAGTTATTTTAGTAGAATTGTTAAAAGCTACCACAGATACTAACCACAACGTTCGAGCACCGTGGGGCGGCTCGCCTGGTTCCATTTCCGATAGCATATCTGTGAGTTGCGGAGCCGATTCCAGAGTGTGCAAGTCAGCATCGAATCTCAAGTATTAGAATGGGTCGTTTCCAAATGGGAGGCTAACATGGAAATGACAACACAACACATCACCACAAACAGAAAAAGTGGTTGCACATCAGGGCAATATATAATTTGACTGTTTACACCAAATATTAAATGTTAACCAGTAATGCTACCATCACTTGATTATGAAAATAATTGTTAAGATTATAATTTTTTTAAAACTATGATAGTATGTGCCCCCCTGCCTCTCGAAGAGGCCCAATAAAACATCAAAACTTTTCATTGGCTAACAAGCTGCATGGTCAATAATTATTTCGGTAAACGAAAAGGTATTTTAAAACATCTGGCTTAAAACACTAAGTTTAATGCTCTGATTTCTGTGCCAGGACTAATACAAAAGAGTAGACCATTACTACAATACACATAAACATTAAGACTCCAATAAAATATACACATAGTTTATTAATTATAACCGTTATTTTTTTTAAATTTAAATTTTATAATAATAAAACTGAGAAATAGATAAATATATATATAAATAAAAAATTATTATATTATTATTTTATGATTAAAGAAAGAAAAAATTGGCTTGCTTTTATACTTTCATATACCACATCAATTTCATTACTATTAAAATTTTAAAGTATTTAAATATACTCTTTTCATAAACACATGCACATTAAACTATTTAAGCTATTTGAATCTTAAACTTCTTAATATATAACACTTCATTTTAATATATAACACTTCATTTTAATAATGATTAATTAAACTCTCATAAAAACTACAACATTATTTAAATTATTTCCAAAAACAAAAATTAATAACCGTCACAACACAATTGCCCAACTATTTTTCACCGTATAGTGGTATTAGTTTATATGCGCCTCTTGCAATGGTTCTAAACACGGGAAAACCTCATCTCTATATTCCACCCTTTGAATTTTGTCTTCAGGAGTCTCAAGTATTATCTGGATAATTTAGGTCAGAAATAAAGCTATCCTTATTAAAAGAATGAGCTTTAGATATTATTGGGATAATTCATGTTACAAACAAACTTTTAGTCCTAATATATTTAAAACAGAAACACAACATTTTCTATCATGAACAATCATTCAGTTTATTTTTCTATTTTTTTTAGCGATCAAATTACTTGTTATTTTAATAAAATAAAATTTAACTATATTGCTGCGTGTTCATTAAAGGCACCTCCATCTCCAAACCACGGATATGTTTAAAAATCCGACACTTACAAGACGCCATTTATAATCGATTCGTGTTTTGATGGAGTGTTCTATCTCACATTACATCCTTTTATTTTGTTCTGCCTATATAATTATATATAATTATAATATATAATCATCATCACAATGTTTGAATATTATGTTGAAAAATAAAAATGATTTTTTTGGATTAATTTATTTAAGTTTTAAATTTTATGATTTACATATTGATTTTAATAAAAAATTTGGGATTAATCACATCATGAGTTTTTGGTGGATGTTTAGAATCATCTAATGTAGTTCATCATCACAACAAAGGTGAAAAAATCAATTAGTCTAAATGTTTAGATAGTAATAATGCATATGTTCATAGTTGTTATGAATTAACCCTTAAAAAATTAGTTGAATAAATTTATTATTTTTTTATCGTTTTATTTTATTTATTATATTTTTTAACTAAATAATATTGGAATGTCAAATAATATAATAAAAATTGAATATTTGATAAAATTATAATTAAATAAGTTTTAATTATGGTTATTAATCAAAATGATAATTTAGACAGTTTATATTTAAATTACTAATTTTAACGGAGGTGGTCAAGAACATATTCAATTGCAATATAAATAGAAATACATCAATTTTAATTATTAGATTTTTATTAAAAAAATTATGAAAAGAGGGCGGGGATCCAACTTCTATTTAACTTCCAACCATTATCCCTCTTAAACTTAATAACACGTTTTTCAATTTCAATGGCTTCTCGAAGCTTCCTATGATGGAAGTGATCAATCTTGGCGATGACCCGTGAATCTTCAATGCAGAAATGGTGATTGGATTTCACTACATGTTTAGTTCAAGCCGAGGAAGGAGAGTGAGCCGAGGAAGGAGAGTGATTGTGCTTACATCTGATGCATGTTCTTGGATTCTCTAGTTAATGGAGTGGTCAGTTTCCCCAATGTAGGGAATCCCACACAAACATGTGATGGAGTAGAACCCTTTCATGTCTTTAAGGTTTACAGGGTCTTTGACGGATCTAAGAGAATTTCTAATGGTATGAAGGGGTCTGAAGGCAGCAGAAATTTTTTTCTTTTTTAGGATATGGGAAACCTTATTGATGATACCTTGAATAAAAGGAAGCTGAACACTGGAGATTGTATCTGCAGGAGAAGGTTTAATCATTGATTCTTTACTAGCCCTTAGAAAAGTTTTGAGGCCTTGTTGCATGCTATACCCGTTATTTTCAGAAACTTTCCAAAGATGAGATTTTTCTTCTTCTAAGTGATTCTCATCAGAAATTCTCAGAGAACGGGTCACAAGGGTGTTGAGAACCCCGAGTTTTTGTGCTGGAAAATGATGAGAACTGGCATGAAGATACTTTTCAGTGTGCATTTTCTTGTGAAAAACCCGGTGAGAGATAGTACCATCATCCATTCTAGAGAGGAGAATATCAAGAAAAGGGAGACATCCGTTTACCTCGATTTCCATCATGAATTTGATGGATTTAGATTGGGAATTAAGATGGTTGACAAACATAATAGGTGGGCCCACTTATCTTCTTGCTAAATTCCTAGCTCAAAAACTCAAACCTCTTGTTGGTCACATTGATTCCTTTGCTAAAGAGTCTTCTTCCTTTGTTAAAGAATTGGAAGATATAAGGCTAGAGCCTCGGGATTTGTTAGTAATTTTACACTGTTTCCCTTTATACTAATATCCCTATTTAAGAAGCCATCAATGTCATTAATTGTGTTACTGATGAGAACATAGCCAGATTGGTTGGTTTATGCCTTACTTCTACATTTTTCAGCTTCCATGGTGAGTTCTATGAACATACTTGTGGGGTTGCGATGGGTTCTCGTCTTTCCCCTATAGTTTCCAACTTGTTCATGGAAGATTTTGAGAGAAAAGCTTTAGTCTCTGCTGCACTCCACCCAAAACAATGGAAGAGGTATGTTGATGGTACTAATATCGTGTGGCCCATTGGTCTTGAAAATTTAAATATGTTTCTCAACCATCTTAATTACCAATCTAACTCCATCAAATTCACAATTGAAATTGAGGTAGATGGATGTCTCCCTTTTCTTGATATTCTCCTCTCTATAATGGTACTGTCTCTCACCGAGGTTTTCGCGAGAAAATGCACACTGAACAATATCTTCATGCAAGTTCTCATCATTTTCTAGCACAAAAACTCAGGGTTCTCAACACCCTTGCAACCCATGCTCTAAGAATTTCTTGTGAGAATCACTTAAAAGAGGAAAAATGTCATCTTCTGAAAGTTTTTTAAAATAACGACTATAGCATGCAGGCCTCAAAGCTTTTCTAAGGGCTAGTAAAGAATCAAGGATTAAACCTTCTCGTGACAATACAATCTCCATTGTTCAACTTCCTTTTATTCAAGGGACCACCACTAAGATTTCCCATATCCTTAAAAAGAACAAATTTTCTGCTACCTTCAAACCCCTTAATACCATTAGAAATTCCCTTAGATCAATCAAAGGCGCTGTAAACCCTAAAGACATGAAAGGGGTCTACTCCATCCCATGTTCCTGTGGGATTCCTTACATTGGGGAAATTGGCCACTCCATTAACGAGAGAATCCAAGAACATGCAGTAGATATTAAGCACAACTACTCTCGTTCCTCGGCTTTAGCTAAACATGCAGTGAAATCCAATCACCATGTCTACATTGAAGATTCCCTGGCCATCGCCAAGATTGATCACTTCCATCATAGGAAACTTTGAGAAGCCATTGAAATTGAAAAACGTGCTATTAATCTTAACAGGGACAATGGTTGTAAGTTAAGTAAAAGTTGGATACCCACCCTCTTTTCATAAACTTTTTTTTTTACAATAATAATTAATAATTGATTATTTTTATTTTTATATTGCAATTTATATCCTCTTTGACCTCCCTATTAAAATATTACCCAATATTTAAATATAAT
>APFE031472232.1:385844-409641 GCA_000404065.3 Pinus taeda
GGTTTTAAATATATATATATATATATATGATTTGTTTAATTGTCCAATAAAAAATCAATACCAAAGCCATGAATATTTATATTCATAACACGTAAATACGTAACGAATGACACCTAAAAGAAGGTGCATGAGAGAGAACAAAATTTATGTCGTGCTCTTTATAGCAATAAAATTAGTTAATTCTTATTTAATTTTATAATGTAACATACATAAAAGAACAAATGTGATTTTGACGTAGAATCAACACATGAAATTACATGCCAACGTGAAAGAAATTCCGATAATCAAATTGTTGAAAGCACAAGTATCCACAAAATTGCATTAAAAAACATAATATGTCTACTACAGCACACGTAAATCTACCTCTCTCCTCGAATGTTACATCACCTCAAATATATGATATGAAAATTGATCCCTCTACTTCCTTACTTAATACGCCACTTGTTGCAGACAAAAATAAATTCCAAATGTTTCAATGCCATCTAATTCTTTTTTCCCCTTCATGTGTTGTGTCCGGAACACACGGTGGTGGCGATTCACATTTATTGAGGGGTTTTATCAAATGAAAATTTGATTATCTCCTTAATCCAAAAGTCAAATGCGTCCATCAAAATCAATATTGATTTGTCGTATTTTTCCTTATTTCAGCGGTTAATTAATAATAATCCGAAATATCTTCTTTGTTTACTTCTCCCCGGGGTATTATGCCAACTTTCTATTTTCTCTCGCTATTTCCGACGGAAGTTTCCAACTGCATATTTAGTCTCTGCGCATGTCCACCAAAATCCAAAAATATTACGGTTGGTTGTGATAGGGAAATACTGACATGCAAAATATTGGAGAAATATGGAAACGTCAAAAACGAATAATAGTAAAGGATGTCAACAAATGCAACACGCAGTTCCTGTGGGACCAGATAACTTGTTAAATTAATGTTATAATAATATTCATAAAGTTAAATTGGTTTATATATATATATATTATGAAGTGTAATTATATATTATTATAAATATTTATTATATTTGAGAAATTAACATTTTTTACATATTGAAATAGCCAACACATTATAGGTCATTATGTTTCTCAAGAGAAGATTACGATGATTTTTTTCAAATATTAAAGATAATCACAATTAACAAAAATTTGGGCAATGATAAACTCACTTAAAAGCCCTACATAGTATAAACTCACTTAAAAGCCGTACATAGTTATTCATTATACAACTACAATATGTCGAACTGTTATAAACTCACTTAAAAGCCGTACATAGTTATTCATTATACAACTACAATATGTCAAACTGTAAAACTTGAAGGTGAATAGAAAAGATAACAAAATTCCACCTATCACCCAACTTAAACTGAATTGATTTCTTGAAAACTAATATATCTGTAAATTGAAATAAATTAACAAAAATACTTTTTAAAAGATAGAAGATATAGATATTAAGGACATTTCTAATCGCGATTTATTATCTACTTAACATCGAGGTTTTTAAATTCAAAAATTTATGCTGTGGTATTACTTTAAGCTCTACACCATGCTATCAAGCACATTTAACTATTAAAGTTACAGTTAATAAAGATATAAATAAATACATTACACGCTAAGCGTCGATATTAACTATATATAAACAAGTTCGCGTTGCATACGGCATATCTGCCGAAAATAGCTTGTATATTAACTTGGATTGAAATAATAAGCCAAGTCAATTCACCAAGTTCAAAAGAAGCATAGGACACATGACTAACCAAGTATTAGTTTCCAGTTTGACCATACATTGCTAGTCTTAGGCTCGAATGCTTCTTAGACTAGAACTTCATTAGTCCAGTCAATTAATCCAACCAGAAGCCTAAGTGTATCTACCTAGTGAAGAGGTGAAATTGTTTCCACAACAGGGCTCTCTCTATGAAATGACGCTCTATAACAGCTAGGGACAAGCATTCAGCCTGCCATTGCGAGACACCCAAACATCCAGCAACATGAAAAACACACAACCACGACGTGTGCCAGTCTGCCCACCTGTTCGCACAAGACATTAATAAAGGTCTTCATTATGAGTTAAAGCTTAACAAATCTATATATTGTGTTAAATCCAACTATTTCAATTTTTAGTTAACCTTTTTTTTCCGGTTAAAGCTGAACAAATTTATATATCGTGTAAAATACAACAACGATTGGAACAATAATTAATTTGTACCATTTCCCTTTTTAACAAACATATATGGCATGCAAAATTTAAATACAATCGGAACAATATTTTCTCTGACATTTTGTTTTCTCTCGAACTATATCAACCACATTGTGTAATAGACAGAAAACAATAATTCATCGAATGCATCTTGTTGCAAAATGTATCCATGCACAGAAAGGCTTTTGTATTTTTAAAAGAAACAACCAGATTAATTCTCAGCGTGGCGCTAAGCATAGGCATGTTCACCATGGCATAATCAGACGAGTTGAAAATGCATGCTATGGACCAGATCGAGGAGTCGGTTCTATATATTGGATCACTTTCCCTTTAAATTTCCAACGGGAAAAGAAAAAGAAAACCCTAATACAAGAGCGCATCACCCGTTATCTAACTAAGGGTCAAGCAGAGCAGCGCATCCAATCCCCATGCTCTGCCTATATTTCCTCACAATTCTCATCAACAATAACACCTGACAGATGCCAGATATTTATTAAATGTAATTCGAAATGCCAAACCATATCAAATGTTTTTGAAATCAAAAAAAAAAAACCTTGCTATCTTTGAATAGATGCAGAAAACAATCCACTAAACCTTCAACAAAATAAGAATAATTGGCCAAACAATTCAATTGTACCTGTAGCAAATAAAATAAACCCGAAATGATGGCGCGTCCCCTCGAGTTTTCTGTCTACAAAATGTATAGCTTGAACTCCCAACCATCGCTCGGCAATTTCCTCCAGCTAACCTGCAATTGGACGCACATTGTCTTCTCGAGTGCTAAAAATTGGGACTCCCCATTTGAGCAAATGTTGGTCTAGATAATCAAAATGAGGGTTTCTTCACATTCAAACAAACCGAAGAAAATGATTAAACCCCAGTAGGAATCAACGTCAACATAACCACCAAACACAAGATTGCAGTCCACTGTATACCAAAAGTACGCTTCAGAAAACTTAAATATTGCAACAACACAACAAAAAAAGAAAAATCACATTATTACATAAGCAAAGGCCAGAAGTATCAAACTGCCCTAGGCATCCTCCGAACAAAAATAAACCACCGATTAAAGCAACTCCGAGCACAATTTGATCACAATTCAATGAAAATTTCGCTAAAACTAATGGCAAGCAATCAAGATGAAGGTGGAAACCTCGGAAAACAGTTTGTCGGTGGAACAAAATGAATCTGTCGTTTCTTGAATTAAATAACCCCTATTCCTCGACCAAAACCGAAGAGAAAAATATACAATAAAATGGCGAAAAATTCTTGTACCGAGATTTCACATTTTCTTGCCGTATGCCTCGATCGATGACTCCTTCCTTTCGTTGTCCGTTGCCTTCCAATCCAAATTTCCACCAAAGATTTATTTGCAACCCTTGTTTCGGCTGGTAACTATAAAATTACAATAGTACGGGGGAGATTGAGATTTCACTTTTGCCAGAAGAGAAGCCCAGACAAGAGGCGAAAGCCCTCAGTGATAAAGTCAAATGGCTCGGTCAGCATTCAAAATAGAATAAATCTGCACTCTGTTTTGATGCAGTCTAAAAGGCGGTTGGATTTATTACCATTAACCATTTCTGCACGCTGAAACTGATATTCCTGGCAGAAAAATTGTTAGCCAGGACTGTGGCAGAAGCGTTGTGGTATGTACGCAGCTGCTGCCCCGTTGGGTCCAGGTCCCTGGCTTTGTTGTGCCATTCAATTATCGTGAATTTGAAATGTAATGTATGGCTTTGTTGCAGGAATCAACCCGTACACTCTAATGCTTTTGGTCTTTCCTGTTTGCCTATTTTCCAGTTCCATGTTCACCCTTCCTTGAAGTTTTCTGGAAGAGGGTGAAGTTTACCAGTGGAAAGCTCAAGCTTACGTGAAGTTTTCACCTACGTACCAGACGGAGCATGTTAGCCATCTGGTGCCTATTCTGTGAAATGAGTTGCCAAGCCAACCCTAATGAGTGACATGTGTTAGATTTAGGGTTCTCCAAATGTAAGGCTAGGATCGCCGTATAGTTTTCATTGAAGATTCCCAAGATGAAAACGAAGAACAAATACCCCGCTTTTAGCAACTTAGCATATGTTAAAAGGGACGATTATATGTGAAAACGAAACCCTACAATAAGACCTCTCTAACAAAACTTTGGATAAAATTTTTGTTTGACCAAATGTTTTTTAAAAACATTGGGTAAATAGATCAATCCACCCAAATTAATATGATACTCCAAAAACTTTGGATAAAGGCCAAACTTCGCTTAAAAGCAAGTTTGACGTCGGTAATAAGACCCCAAAGCTGAACGGCCAATGAAAACCATCGAAAAAAATTTAAATGATTTTCAAAATTCACTTTTTGCGTAAAACTTTGGTTAAAGTATTGAATAGCGATTGATATACCTGCTTCAACCTGTATAAAAATAAAAAAGTATACATTAAAAATGTCATAATAGGTACTTCTTCTTAGACTATACAGTGAAAATGTCAAATTTTTAAATAGAAAAGGTGTAATACGGTTCAATTTTTTTTTTATGATAATCTGTGCTAAATTTAAGAGTACTTTTCACACGAGGTTAAATGCGATATCTTATTTTCTAAACTTTAATGTTCTAATATAGATTTTTATATTATATATATATATATATATATATATATAATTTTTATAGGGTGGATATATTTTTTAGACATATATTAATTATATTGTACAATTACATTAATAAATATAAAAAATTGTATATAAAAAATTTAGTATTATAATAATATTTATTTATATATATTAAAATATATTATTATATATGTTAATATTTTTATTATTAAAATAGTATAGTAAAAATAAAAACCTCTAACTTTATTATTATTATATCACGATTGTAATTATAATAACTAGTATTATTTATTATATATATAGTGAAATTAATATTATTATTTTATTATTATTCTTATTATATTAATATTTATTATTATTATTATTTTTTTTGCTAAGTTGTAGCTTTAACTTTTTGACCTGAGGAACCAGGACTTTTGTATCACACACTCAATGAAAACACATACAATCAAGATGTATTCTATGCTTTCTGCACTAACATTAATATTAAGTATTATTATAATAAGATTATATTAAAACTACAAACCTTACCACTATATTAATATTATAAATCCTAGCATTAATATTATAAACCCTAAGGTTAATATATAAAACATTAGGTTTAATATTAACACTAGGATTATAATCCCTAACATTCATATTGAACATTTTGATTGATATTATAAAAGCTAGATTTAATATCATATATCCTAATATTAATATTATAAGCCCTAGCACTAAAATTATAAACTTTTACAATTAATAATAAAACCCCAAGTTTAATATATTAAACCTTAGGATTATAAACCCTAATATTAATATTAAAAATCCCATAATTAATACTAAAACTTAATACTAAGATTATAAATTATAGAATTTATTTTTCAAACCTTATGATTAATATTACAACCCTCGGATTATAAATTCTTGATTAATATGAAAAACTAGCATTAAACCCAATATTAAAAACCCTAATATAAAACTCTCATTTTGAAATGTTCTAATGAGCCAAATAAATTGCAATGTAAATTTAATATGATAGCAATGATTATGAGATTCAATGTCATATTGCATCAATGCTTGTGACACTATGATTTTGACTAGATTTACGTACCATTCACATGTCACAGAATTAAACATTAATATTAAGTCAAGTATTATAAACCCTAATATTAATACATTAAACCCTAGGATTAAAATCATATGGATTAAAATTATAGGGTTTAATATTAATCATATGATTTATAATATTAATATATTAAAGTTAAGGTTTATAATGATGACGATGATGATGGTTAACATCCACTGAGACCAAATTTTGGTCTATAGAACCTAAATAATCGAATCATTTAGTTGGATTTAAGATTTTATTCTTATGCTAAAAAAGCTTGGAGAGAACCTCCCGAGCTCACTATAATTTTGACATCGTAGAAGGTTAGGAAGGTCAGCGTTGTAACAAAGATTATGAGACTAGAAAGGTTGGTGTTCTAACAAAGATTATGAAAAGAAGATCTAATGTTGCTATAATCATATTATAATATTAATATAATTCTATGGTTTGTTGTATTAATATTATTTTATTATAATAATCATTAATAATATTCTTATAATACTAAAGCTAGGATTCATAATATTAAGATTAAGATTTATAATATTAATCTTAGGGTTTATAATATTATTGATATATATAATAATTATAAAATAATATTATTAATATTCTAAGTATTTTATATTTTTAATATATTAAATATAAGATTATAAACCCTAATATCTATAATAATATATTAAAGACTATAATAATTATTATTATATAACTATAATAGTTTTCTATTAATTATTATTATTATTAATATTAAATCTTCCATATATGTTCAAAAATGAAAAGAGTTCCTCGCAATGCCTTTTCGAGCACATCTTAAGACAGCTTAAGGAGACGATAGGTACTATAGTGAGAACTTCCCCTTAGAATCCACCTTCGAAGGCTGAAATGCAGATACTTATTCAGTTGGGACTGCAGAGGCTAACACCATAGGGCTGGATAGGAAGGTAATGAAACTGGATATTGAGCAAGATTTCTAGCATCCTCCCCCTTAGGGTTTTTTGAAATACGACATTGATGGGGCTTTAAAATGCAACCCGGTATTGCTGGCTTTGAAGGGGTGTTAAGGGATGAAAACGATGGTATCCTTTTCATCTTCCATTGCCATTTGTGAAGAGCCACTAACAATATGGTGGAATTAATGGCTCTTGAACAATGTTTAGAATTCCTGAAACAAGATAATCTCCAAAATGTAATTGTCAAAGCTAATTCTGAGTTAATCATCAACTTGGTCAAAAGAATCAGCTGTGGCACGAAGCCAGAAAAAGCCTCAGAACACTGGAAGTTTCTCTAGGTCTTTCAAAGGATTGAGCTTCACCTCCTGTGCTTACGAGCAGTGAGTTTTAACGATGTGCATAGGATGGCAAATAAATTAGCGGACATTCTAGCCAATCAAGGGGTGATTTGTACCAAAAGCAGGGTCACAAAAAGTTAGCAAGAGATGCCTCAAAATAGATTAAAAGTGCATTGTCACGACCAGGCAGATGAGGATAGGATGGTGTTTCGAAACAGAGCCATAGAGGCAGGGTCTAGGTGATATGGTTTCATTATGAAGTGTTTTTTCTGAAGTGAGGCCATTTTTGGGATGCAGGTCACTGTCAACCTCCTTAACCCTCGTAAGTACAAGCATAGAAGTTTCAGTCGGAAGTTGCTCGATGGACACTGTTTCTCGTATGGTCGGTTCGATGGATGGAACTTCATCCTACATTGGTTCATGCGCTGGCGGAGATGGGATGGGGTGTGTCACCAGAGCCCTTGCTTTCTTGGTGGCCTTAAAACCCCCATATCTTTTTTTCTGTGGATGCAATATTGTTCTTAGGGTAGTTTATGGTTTATCGCAGGCCCTTCAAGTTGGAAGTGGTTTTTCAAAGTTGGGAGCAATTCCACTCACCAAGCCACACGTGGCCAAGGGATGGGAAAGAATACCACTCTCATTATGTGCTAGTCCTCGGTGTTGTTGTCTCATGTGATATGATCCTCGGCTATCGAATCAAGCAAGATGGATCTACAGTCAAGAATAAGTGAGCATGTTGGTGGGTCTAGGTTTATTGCATGGTTAATAGTCGTGCTTCTAGGTATTGAGATATCATCCTCCGCCATTGGATCTGGCGAGGAGAATTAAAGGTTAAGAATAGTATGCAGGGTCGGGTGTGGAATATCTTTCATGCTTGTTTCGCATCATGGTGGGAATCGATGTATTTCACGTGATCTACCTACTCGAGGGTTATTTTCCCATTTGAACCCAAAATCCACTTCGATTGGTCCCTATTTGCTCATCGAGTACGATTCTAATTTGAAAGTGGTTGCTTGTTTCCAGCCCGATTTGAGCCTTGTCCGTCAGATCTCTGAGGGGAGATCAAATGGTCTCAGTTTTGTCTATTTTTCAAGGGTTTTGAAGTTTTGTTTGCACGACCTTGGCTCGGTGCTTTAGCCATTAGCTCGGTACCCTCAATTTCAAGAGGTTAGTTTTTTCTTTGTCCCATATTTCCTTAAGGACTGTTATATTTTATGTAATTTCTTCTTTGATTTAATGAAATTGAAGGTACAACTCCTCAAGCAAACAAAAAAAAAAAATCTTCCATATATGTTGATTTGGATATATCAATAACATTTATTAAAATAATTATGACTAGGTGCAAATATATAAGAGCTTGTCTACATAAATTTTGATTCTTACTAGCATCCTATCACTTTATCATTTTATTCATAAAGGTTTCCCTCGTCTTCTAGGGAAATACACTATTTTAGAAGGAAAAGTAATTTAGTGTGACAAGTAATTTAATGTGGTGGTGTTTATTATATATTATATTGGTGAATGGACTTTATGCTATCTTTTCATGTTTGTGGCCCTTTGGGAATGTTCACTGAGATCATAAATCTAGTTAGTTTTTTATCATATCTGCTCAAGTAATGATCATTGTCGATTCAAGAAAAAAAATCTTAATAGAAATGGAAAAAGACATTATTATCGATTATATGGATAAGTTTGATAAACTTCGTAGTATGGTAAGGTAAGCACCATGAATGTGACACTCACATTAGTAGTTTTTTATTTTATACTAGTTGTTTTAGATATTTTATGCAATATGCATATTTTTGCAATAAATGAGGAAGAATATTTTAAATTTAAAAGAAAGAAATTATGTTGTAATACTAAATTTCTATGTTTGGTACTTAGAATATTTTTTTGGATAGCTAAAAATTACAATATGATACTTATCTAACACAGCAGATGAAAGTATGTCCATAAAATGAGGAGTGGTTTAGACATTACAAATAGGGAATTGGTTTAGTGCTGTGATGCAACTATATTTACAAAGAAACAAGTTGAAGTAAAACTCAAAATTTATGGTTAACTAACTAGTTTGTTGTGGATCTACAGAGTGATCCCTCATTAGTTGTATAGACTTGCATATGGGTTAAAGTCTACTAGTGAATGTATGAGACATATTGTGTAATGATGTTCAATAATTAAATTAGGACGATCCATTATTTGGGATTACAACAGGGTAGAAATACATGAAATCGAAAATTCAACTTGGGAAATATATTGTTACGAGGGTTATGAAAGAACTTGATAGAGTCCAATAGAGAAGACTTTTAAATGAGTAGAGATAGTGATGAAGGCTTATTAGAGAGAGATAAAAATAAGTACTCATTAAAGGAGGGTGTTGGAGATATTAATCCCTACTTATTTTATACTTAATATATTGCATTATTCAACATAAAACATGTTTGTTATTGTAATATTTATGAGCTTTTTTTATTGAAATGTTGCATTCAGGCCCATCCATAACTACTGGTATCATGAGAGTATTCCACAATCTTCATGATTTCTTTCCCTGAGAATTTCCATCCCATATTGAAGAACTCGGCTATGAATCCATCTACAACAATAGCCTTGTTTGTCAAGAGGGCCTTGACCACTTCCTTGAATTCTTCAAAGGAGATTTCTTGCATGAGGGAATCATTTTGCTCTTCCAAGATGAGGGAAGGAATGTGCTATTGAACTTGATGAATTTCATCATACCTGTCTACTTTTGGTTTCAAGAAAGGATTTGGAAGTGTCAGATTAGTTCTTCATTGATCTCCTCATGGTGGACCAAGCGATGCCCCTCGTGGTTCTAAAGGGAGAATATATGATTAAAGTTCCTATGCTTGATCATAGTTTGGTACAATAATTTCATATTGCATTCCCCCTCTTGTAGCCATTTCACTCTCAATTTTTGTTTCCACATAATCACCTCCTAGTTCCTCCTTCGTTCTAAGGCATTGAGGATTTCCCCCTCTTAAGGTATGTGGTCCTCTCACCATCCTTTCAATATTATATGTTTCTAAAGGGATCACATGCGGTCCTCCATACGATGCCTCTCTAGGTGGATCTTCCCAAAGTCCCTTATGTTCTAAACATTGATTTTTCCTTTGAGCTCTTTGAGCTTAAGTGGAAATGCTTCCATCATAATTATCCTTGAGGCATGCCACCATTCTTCCATTTTTGGTAAGATATCTAATGTGTCCAACCAAAATCATTCAAAGAAAAACGACCTATTCTGAGGTGCCATTCGCAAGTCGATATCAAGGTCTATAGGCTAGTGATCATATCCCATACAAAAAAGGATCTCAAGCTAAAAGAACATGTCCAATAATAAAGTGTTGTCTGAATGGAGAAAATGATCCAATTTTGAGGTTGTTTTGAATTTACCTCCTCGTTGATTGTTCCAAGTAAAAGTTTCGTTCGAGAATTCCACACCTTATGTTCCCAACTCTTGAATCATTTCCTAGAATGCCTCGAGCTTTGATCTAGGTGGCAGATACCCCTCCTATTCTCACTAAAATCCTTGATGAGGTTGAAGTCTCTCGTTAGAATAAAGTTTTCCATGCCCATGGTTTACATCAATTGCCACAATCCTAATAGAAAGCTTGGTTTCAACCCTCACATAGTAGGACCATATACCCCTATTAGCTAGACCTTTTCTAGTGTTCCTATGCATTGAAATTTCCTTCTAGCAGTGTATGGGTTGGCCATACATTTATCAAAGGCAATGGATCTAGGACCCCATATGATTCCCAAGCCTCTCGCATTACTGCGGGCATCCAAGGCCATGTATTTCACTAATCGCCAATTTTTTCTTCCTATTTCTTTGAACCTCTCCTATCTCAGCTTGTTTTCTTGAGTAATGAGGATATCATGATTCCATTTTTCAATTCTTTCCTTTAGGTACCTCATCCTCCCTTGGGAGTTGAGGCCACAAATATTCCATGAGATTAATTTCATTGACGAGGAGAGGGGGTGGAGCAATGATAATACTCCATCAATACATTTGTCTGTCCTAAATTAACCAGGATTTCCTGTGCTTTCCGGCTTACCTCCCTTGTTGGTATTCTTTCCCTTTTTCTTCAGCCTTGGCTTTGATTAGAATGTGAGGATGGGGAGATTTCCTCCCATGTTATTAGATCCAAGGGTTTCTGCTACTCCACCAATGATTTTCATTGCTTCCATTCCTTTAAAATATGTTGCAACTAGTCGAGTTTATCTTGAGGAATCTTGGTCGACCCCTCTTTTGGCAAACTACAGAGGTAAACGACTATGACATGCTCATGAGAGTTTAGCTGATTTAATTTAAATTCAAGATCAAGTGCCTGACACACTTGAGTGAGGTCTTGCAGGATCTCTTTGTTATTGTTTTGGCCCTACGGGGTCTTGCACTTGCTTTTCTACTTTCCTTTTTGGATCTCCACCTCTCTCTCAACCTCGATTATTGCACGGGATAAGGGCTCTCGTTCTGGGGTTTCAAACATCTCTGGTATGAGGCTTCCCCTAGAAGGGAAAAGTTATTTTCATGAGCAATCTGAGCAGACAAATGGAGATTGATCGGGGGTTTACTTGCGGTAATGTTGATGGAGTGCCCTACCCAACTATATGACATTTTTGATGCCTTAGTATGACCTATGGGTGGGGGAGGTTTATTTGTACGGGGGTGTCAATGTTGTACTTCCTAGAATCCATATGAGGCTAGAGGTACAGATGGAGGTTGGGCCTATTGAGGGTAGTCTGTGAATAATTTTTCGTACTCATGGCATAGTTTGCATTTGAATGACACATAGTCATAGTCCAATTGTTATGACTAGATTTTATCCTAGCACTTTATATCCATCAATTCTAGGAGAGGTTGAGACATTTTCATGTACACAGAGATGCAAGCATATGATGAAAATATTCTTCACCAGGTGACCTATGAGATATGGAAAAACTCACAAATTGAATTTCCTATTAGTTCCAAGTTATTTGTTTCCTAGAAATTTTCGCACAGAGAATATAGACTAATGAACATTGTGGCTTCGAGGAGTTTGTCCTTGTCTGGGTTATAGCATGGTTTCAAGTGTCTCATGAACAACCCCGCACTATTGATGAAATAAGGGCCATTGTCGAGGATTCACTTCGGATCCTATAGGTCTTCAAATATTACAATGAAAAAACATTTCGCCCTTAAGCAAAGGTTGCAGGGGCATTTTGACTACCATTTTCCTTTGATGCATGTTAGGATATCTGCTTCCCAAGGCCAGATTCCCATGAATTTACAGATGAAAGCATGGTCTTGCATAAATTGGTGGGATTTCTCAAGCCAGTTGTTGGGGATGGTCAGTTTGGCATTTTTAGGTGCCTTTGGGAGGCCATGCACCTTCATTCATGCCTACCATTGAGCTCTGAGCACTGGGGTTTCTGCTGTTTTCTCGATGTGTGACCCTGATGAAGACAATGGTGTGAAGGATGCCTTGTTTTCTCCAATGAGGATCGATTTGAAGGAGGGGGTTGCTCCCTTCCGTCTAAGAGGTCCCATTCGTGGCATGGTGAGTCTATCTATATGAAGATAGTGATGGCGACAATGTCATCAGAGGGAAAGGTTGATGTTGATTCAGAGAAGAGATAGTGATTGAGGCTAAACCCTAGTCACGAGCTTGCACAACAATAAATCTCATTTTTTAAATGAAAAATGATTTGCCAATAATACAAATGGTATTAAATAAATTTCATTTTTAAATAAAAATAGCTTCTCAATTATTTATTTGTGAAATAAGTATGGAATAAAGTCGATTTCATTTTTAAATAAAAAGTTATATATATGTTTTGAAGTTTTAAACTAAAAATTGTTTGTCCATGGATTTAAAAAGATCAGAAATTTTTGAAGAGTTAAGTTTCTATAAATGATTTAATTTTTACTTTAAAAAAATAATAGTTAAATTTTATAGATGGTTTTTTTCTTTATTTAAAAAATAATCAAATATAATAATAGTAATTTTGTCTTCTTGGATAGCTCAATTGGCAATGCCCATGGAAATGAAGTATCACCTAACTAGAAGTCTTGGGTTCAAATCTTGTGTTATCCTCCCCGATCGGGGTAAGAAGTTGGACACGATGCAGATGTAGTCCTAGAAAACTTAAAGAAAAATAAAAATATAGTAATTTAATGTTAATATTATCATCAAATATCTCTAGATATGAATTATGTAAAATTATTCAAATTTTAAATATTTTTGCAAAAATAATTTATATATTAAACACAAATAAAATTTACCATTTTTTTACATTTTAAACTTAATTTATGTGATTCAAATGTTTTCTAATTATAATAACAAATATGTAGTGTGTTTGACATCTAATACCTAATAACTTGTGTCTTTTAGCTCGAGACACATATAAACAATCAATAAGTCCATATTGAATCATAAGTATTCACAAAATAAAAAAAAAATGAAAAAATTACAGAAGGTAGACTTACTCTAGAGGTCTACATATGACCAAATATGAGGATAATAAGCGAAGTTAGGGATGGAGATCACATAAAACCACCTAACATATTTGTGGAGATATTCATGGAGATATCAAATTAGCCAAATTGGTAATTTTTTATGAGATCCTAAATTATATTTGCGAATTATATTTTCAATTTATGTGATGACCAAGAAAATGGTAGAAAAAGGTTGGTTATCCAATTCATTAAACAAGGGGTTATATAACTTCATTAGCCATAATTCAATTCAAAAATAGTGAAGAAGTGAATTTGAAGACCTACAAATAGGTTGTTTAGAGCATCTCAACTAGTTGTCAAACATTCCAATTAAAAAGATACATAATTTCCAAAAATGATATCCATGGAAGGACCATTCTACTGTTCAAAAAATGAAGGTCAACCATCTATTAGTAAATCCATGAGTGATCCTTCTTATAGGAGAAAAACTTTGCAACACCTTTAGTGCATTTCTCTGAGATTTGAGGCCATTCTTCGAACTTTAATTTTGAAAATTATGAGAAAATACCGAAGGCTTCAATGCAATATCACTCAAACCCAGGCACCTAAAAAATCCTATGAAAGTCAAGCATGGCAAGTGCTTGACTAGTTGTAGCCCTTCAGTAGTGACCTCCTCGCATTGTAGAAGTTCAAGTATCCATAGAAAGTGAGGATTCCATGTCACTATCATTGAATGAAGAAACATGGTCAAGAATTAAAACCTAGATAAGGCAAACTCCAATTAATGAAATTATGCCAACAATAGTAAAGTAAGATGACGAAGGGAAATCTCGATGAGAGAATGGAATTTAAATTGATTCCAATTTAGAGAAATTTTGAGCAACGACCTTCAAGCTGTCATCTACCAACCACAGTCGATTGATCATTATGATAAGAACATGGAAATCGGAAGGAAGTCATAATGACAAGGTTTTCAACTTGGGTTAGGGTAGGTTGAGATCGTTTAGTGATTATTACGTCACTTGAAACTATTTATGCAATAGGAGCTTCTATGATATCTCTAAAGGTTGAACAAGATTTCCTTCTATACTAAATAAGTGACTTGTTATTTCACTACCATGAGGTTAGTATAAGTCTCAATGTCCAATGTTATTACACCTAGCATAACTCTAACTCTTAGAGATATTGATCTATGGGTGGCAATAACCTAACTTGATTCCTTTCTTTCTATATGTCTATTCCATAGCTCTATTCCTTTATATGAAGACTAGATAATCAAAATCCAAACAAACTAAATTACATCATGTAATATATAAAGGATTTAGTTGAGCAAATACAAAGCTCAAATAACAAAATGTACCATGCAACAAAAATGACATTGTAAAATCATTTGTAAGCTTAAGAAAAATCACCATTTGAGGATCATATAAATTTGAGGAAAGTTGTGTCACTTGGATTGCCGTGAATAAGACATATAGACCCATAGGCCATGGAGTTTTGTTGATTATATTTTCTTGCAAATTTAGAATTGAAACCAAATAGCCCTCTTCTCGAATATTTCATGCAATTTTAAATGACTAGAGAAAGACGTTTCTTTAATGACTCTTATTTAGTGAAATTTTGGAACATGTGTCATAGAATACACATTTTCTAGTTTAAACCATTAAACTTTAAAGTGTAACAAAACCATATGTTGATATAAAATGATTTTTTCTTTTCAAAATGCCCTTGAAACGTTTTTAAACAAATAATTTTTTTAATTCATGTGAAAGACAAATTTAAACCACAAGTGTTGGTTGTAAATTGGACAAATTGAATTTTAGAAAATTTGCAGATTCAAAGGAAATGTAAGTTAGGAAAGTTGGGACTAATAAATGCAAAATGTAATGTTGGGTTGTAGTCCCTTGATTGCAACATCTTGTTAAGTTGCGGGATTGCTCATTTTACAAGATAAAGAGGTGCTACAAGATTGGGATGTAGGCCTTGATACATTAAGTAAGCTTCAGATATAGGCTCCTATATTTAGATCAAGGTTAGGTTGTTTGCACAAAAGCTACGAAAGATGAAAAGACTCTACATTATGGACAATTTGCTATGAAAGTTATGAAGAGAAACACAATGCCACTGGTGGAGTCTCTTTCCTTGCAAATGAATAACATCCTAGTAATTATAATGAAAACAGATTTTGGAAGTGAAATCTTTGTTGGACCCAAAGAGGGAAATCCCACTACTTACAATGAAAATGGAGTATGAAAGAGAAATCCGTGTTAGAGCCAAAGAAGAAACATTGAATCATGTAGGATTTGGAGAGTCTACAACTTTGAACATTATGGGAATTTTGACGTTTAAAATGGGCCTACTAAGGAAATTAGAAAATAATTGTGGAAATAATAAAATAAGAGGAAATTACATCATCAAATTTTAGATGGAAAAAAGAAAAAAATATTTTTTTCAAATTGTATTTTCAACTTATATCTATATGAGTTTACTCAAATTTCAAGCACAAACACTCGTGGGATGTAAAATTTGATTTCTCATATATGGAGCACCCATGATTTCTCATATATGGAGAACCCATGCTTCATACTTTCGATGGACCATCCTACATAAAAAAATGAGAAATACACTAAAAGTTTGATTGCAATCACTTTTTCTCATCTGCCTATTATTTTATGTGTAGGAGGGTCCATAGATAGTATGTAAGATGGGTACTCATTCGATGATGAATTAAAATTTGTGTCCAATGAGTACTTTCTTTAAAATTTGAGTAAAACGTTAGGGATATAATTGAAAATACTAGTTGAAAATATACTTTTATTGATTATTATTCTTTAATCTTTTTACTTTTTTACTCCAAAAATGTTGAATCATTCCCCATGGTTGATATCAACATCTTGAATCCTATTGGTTACTATAAAGTTTATTTTGGTTGTATATTTTTCATAGAAGGCCGGCCTTAAAATTCCCCTAATAAGTGTTTAACATTGAATTACCTAATGCTTTGCTTGAGAAGCATGAGAATTAATGGAAATTTACTCTAAAGTTTGTGAGTTTGAACTTAGAAATCCATTTTAACATGTCTCACTAAAGAGAGAGTGTGAAACTCGATTAATCCTAGTGTGGGTGAGAATAGCAAATAAGGAAACACTTCACTATGTTTTTCCTAAATGTGAAAGTGATAACTTGTGATTATGAAACAACTAACTCTAGATCCTAAAACAAGTAAAAGAGAGGCTAATATTGAGAACTCCCCAAGCCTTAAATAAATCTCAATGTCTAAGTGAATGCAAAATGCATTCACATCCTTAACGGTGTGATATAATATGGAATATGGAGATATGAATCTATACTAAATTCAAGCTCGAGGGCATTTAATTGTTTGCAACAAGGAATTATCATTAGTATGAGTTCATTTCTCACATCATTAATTTCTCACACCAAATTCATGAAATATATTTGACTTTAATAGAAATTACAAATTAACTAGCATAGATCCATCTTAAATATAGATCTTGTAATTTTTCACACCAAATTCATGAAATATATTTCACCTCACTAGCAATTACAAATTAACTAGAATAGATTCATCTAAATACGGATCTAACATGAGCTAAGAGGGATCTAATTTATTCACTTGAAAATATTTTTATGAGAAATTATTTAAATGCTTTGTACAGTTATTTTTTTCTGCCTTTTTTAGAATTTTTAATTTGAGACATAGCAAAATTTCAACTTTGATGAGGGACTGACACAGTTACACATCATACTGGCTGTAGAATGAGCCTCTCTTTTTAATAACTAAATTCATTAAATAGACATTCAAGAGAATTAGCAACAATACAAAGAAATAATCAATTAAATATTTTTGGTATCAATGATATCTAGAATGTGCCTAACATGTTTTGTCTCTATAAATACTCAGATTTAGAAGGGCTCAATTCAGTATCAAATTACCTCCCAAAAATAATATTGTTCACTATAATACAAAACATACTGCAAACAAAACGAGTAGAGTTGACTCATGAATCATGGAATCAAGGTTGAGATGACCTATTTTTATATGTAATATGGCAACATATTAGCCACAATTATCTTGCTTTTGCTATTCGCTTCATTCAAAAGGATCCGTATTCTTTTTTCTCAAGGAAACCTTCAATTCCGTAAAGACTTCTGAAAATACTCAAAATCATGGCCGCTTTACCTTATACCAAATTTGTAGAGGGACATTGACTTATATCTATGTTGTAGATGGAAGTAAAAGTTTCAAGTGCACATACCATTTAGAAATGAGTTTTTAAGATTGTAAGTTTGGTTTATTTTGAATTTAATAGGTAAACAATGAACATACAGATTAATAAAAATAAATAAATAATAAATAACGTAAATTGACCTAGCATGAATGCCACGTGCATGAGTTATTGAAAAGAAGTAAGCATTCCAAATTTCTAATCTTTAACGTCGTCAAGCCACCATCACATTCACCGGTTCAATCTTTCATAACTGGAAAAGTGTTGGTATCTGGTTCTCCATGAGTCACAGTAATAATTTCTGATTTTGTAAAGCAAGGAACAAAGGCAGTGAAGACCGTATAAGAAGAAGCTATAACATCTAATCTAGCATTCCAATTAGCCACAGTAGGGATCTTACAATTATGCACATTTTGACGTAGAATGGGTGTGCTAAGGGAAATGTGGATATGACTTTTACCCACCGCTGCCAAAAAATTTAAAACATGTCTGAGATTGCATAAAAAAAGCCTTTAGAACATTGTCTGAGATGGGATAAAAAAAAGGCTTCAGATCACGAGACTATCCCCAGATTCGCACAATGGAGGCTGGTGCTAGGATTATTGCAGCTTCTCACAAGAGGAATGAGTTGGTTTTGATTCACCATGACACATAAATTAGTGTAAGTTTATCCAGTTTCATTTGCTTAATTTTCTATAATTTATCCTTTTGCTCTTTGAGATCCGGCATTTGGGCTTGTATTCTCTTGGATTTTATTAAGGAATTAGGGTTATATTGTCAATGGATGTGGGATTTCTGCGCTTCCTTTCACTTATTAGGATATAAGGAATGGGCAGCTTAGCAAAACAACATTAAACCTTTTGTTTCCCGCATAAAGTTCGAGATTATTTTTCCACTATTTCGAAACATGCATGATCCTCGTCTTAGGCTGGATGTTGACGAGAGGTAATGCGGGATGGCAAATTTGGACGTGGATCTCAAAATATATGAACTTGGGAATTTCATTTGAGTTTTATCAGATTACCCACTTCATATTTTCGCTTGAAAACTATCCTCTATTATAACTTGTTCCAGAGAACCCTTGATATGAAACCCTAGATAAGGATTGGGCTTGTGAGTGCAATTAGAATTTTACGACAAGTCTATGATGTTAGAAGTAGAAATGCATGCCTTGGAGCCAATGAAAGTAAAACTTATTCACTTACGTACAGATAATTAGAAAATGGGTGCTGTCAGGAAAAAAATGGCATTTCAAGTACAACCACTTACACAATAGTTAAGGAGAGCTCGTGCTCATATTCACTAATCAACTGGGTTGAAGACAAAAATGGAAAGTTTGCGTGAGGAATTTGAGGAGGCCAGATTCCCATGTTCTTGCCGCAACATATTTAATATTCTCAGCGTCAAAGATCGTGGAAAGGGGAAATTGAGCCTGCATGGGCAGGCTATACTTTTGTTAAAAAATCGCTTGTACTTGCATAGCAAATTGATAATTCGAATGGCAGGAGAAAGGATCTTGAGCAAATAAACCTTACTTTTGTTGATACCCTCAATTGTACATGCACAAGAAATCTAAAATATGAATAGCCGGGGCAAATTTATTTTAGTAGAATTGTTAAAAGCTACTACAGATACTAACCACAACGTTCGGGCACCGTGGGGCGCCTCGCCGAGTCCAGAGTGTGCAAGTCAGCATCGAATCTCAAGTTTTAGAATGAGTCGTTTCCAACTGGGAGGCTAACATGGAAATGACAACACAACAGATCACCACAAAGAGAAAAAGTGGTTGCACATCAGCGCAAGATATAATTTCACTGTTTACACCAAATATTAAATGTTAAACAGTAATGCTACCATCACTCGATTATGAAAATAATTGTTAAGATCTAAATTTTTCTAAAACTATGATAGTATGTGCCCCCCTGCCTCTCGAAGAGGCCCAATAAAACCTCAAAACTTTTCATTGGCTAACAAACTGCATGGTCAATAATTATTTGGGTAAACAAAAAGGTATTTTAAAACATCTGGCTTAAAACACTAAGTTTAATGCTCTGATTTCGGTGGCAGGACTAATACAAAAGAGTAGACCATTACTACAATACACATAAAAATTAAGACTCCAATAAAATATACACATAGTTTATTAATAATAACTGCTATTTTTTTAATTAAATTTTATAATAAGTAAAACTGAGAAAAAGTTAAATATATATATATATATATAAATATATAAATATATTAAAATAAAAAAATAAAAAATAATATTATTATTATTTTATGATTAAAGAAAGAGGAAATTTGGTTTTGTTTTTATAATTTCATATACCTCTTCACCACATTAGTTTCATTATTATTATAATTTTAAAATATTTAAATATACTCTTTTCATAAACAAATGCACATTAAGCTATTTAAATCTTAAACTTCTTAATATATAACACTTCATTTTCATAATGATTAATTAAACTCTCATAAAAACTACAACATTATTTAAATATTTCCAAAAACAAAAAATAATAAACCGTCGCAACACAATTGCCCAACTATTTTTCACCCTATAGTGGCATTAGTTTATATGCGCCTCTTGCAATGGTTGTAAACACGGGAAAACCTCATCTCTATATTCCACCATTTGAATTTTGTCTTCATGAGTCCCAAGTATTATCTGGATAATTTAGGTCGGAAACAAAGCTATCCTTATTAAAAGAATAAGCTTTAGATAATTCATGTCACAAACAAAGCTACTTTTAGTCATGAAATATTTAAAACAGAAACACAGCATTTTCTATCATGAACAATCATTCAGTTTATTTTTCTATTTTTTTTAGCGATCAAATTACTTGTTATTTTAATAAGATAAAATTTAACTATATTACTGCGTGTTCATTAAAGGCACCTCCATCTCCAAACCACGGATATGTTTAAACACATTAACAATGGATTGCATGATGGGCATCCTTACAAGACGCCATTTATAATCGATTCGTGTTTGATTGAGTGTTCTATCTCACATTACATGATTTTATTTTTTGTTCGTATACATATATCACCACCAGTGTGGAATTCATAGGTTGGAAAAATAAAATGATTTTTTTGGGATTAACTTATTTATTTAGATTTGAGTTTTTTTAATGAATTTTATAATTTACATATTGATTTTAATAAAAAATAAATTTGGGTTAATCACATCATAAGTTTTTGGTGGATGTTTAGAATCATCTAATGTAGTTCATCATCACAACAAAGGTGAAAAATCAATTAGTCTAAATATTTAAATAGCAATAATGCATCTGTTCATAGTGGTTATGAATTAACCCTTAAAAAATTAGTTGAATAAATTTATTATTTTTTTGTTATATTTATTTTTAATTTATTATTATTTTTAAGTAAAATAATATTGAATTCAAAATAATATAATCAAAATTGAATATTTGTAAATATATAATTAAAAATAAGTTTAATATGGTTATTAATAAAAATGAATAAATATTTAACAATTATATTTAATTATTGCTTAATATTTTAATAGGTAGGTCAAAGAACATATAAATTTGGCAATATAGAACTGAAAATAATCAATTATTAATTATTATATTTATTGAAAAAAAAATTATGAAAAGAGGGCGGGGATCCAACTTGTACTTAACTTCCAACCATTATCCCTCTTAAAATTAATAACATGTTTTTCAATTTCAATGGCTTATCGAAGCTTCCTTTGATGGAAGTGATCAATCTTGGCGATGACCCGTGAATCTTTGATGCAGAAATGGTGATTGGATTTCACTACATGTTTAGTTAAAGCCGAGGAAGGAGAGTAATTGTGCTTACATCTGTTGCATGTTCTTGGATTCTCTGGTTAATGGAGTGGCGAGTTTCCCCAATGTAGGGAATCCCACACGAACATGTAATGGAGTAGAACACTTTCATGTCTTTAGGGTTTATAGGGTCTTTGACGGATCTAAGAGAATTTCTAATGTTATTAAGGGGTTTGAATGTAGCAGAAACTTTGCTATTTTTGAGGATATGGGAAATCTTATTGATAGTCCCTTGAATAAAAGGAAGTTGAACACTGGAGATTGTATCTTCACGAGAAGGTTTAATCCTTGATTCTTTACTAGCCCTTAGAAAAGTTTTGAGGCCTTGTTGCATGCTATAGTCGTTATTTTCAGAAACTTTCCGAAGATGAGATTTTTCCTCTTCTAAGTGATTCTCATCAGAAATTCTCAGAGCATGGGTCGCAAGGGTGTTGAGAACCCCGAGTTTTTGTGCTGGAAAATGATGAGAACTGGCATGAAGACACTATTCAGTGTGCATTTTCTTGTGAAAGACCCGGTGAGAGACAGTACCATCATCCATTCTAGAGAGGAGAATATCAAGAAAAGGGAGACATCAGTTTACCTCGATTTCCATCGTGAATTTGATGGATTTAGATTGGGAATTAAGATGCTTGAGAAACAAAATAGATGGGCCCACTTATCTTCTTGCTAAATTCCTAGCTCAAAAACTCAAACCTCTTGTTGGTCGCATTGATTCCTTTGTTAAAGAGTCTTCTTGCTTTGTTAAAGAATTGGAAGATATAAGGCTAGAGCCTAGGGATCTGTTAGTAAGGTTTTACATTGTTTCCCTTTATACTAATATTCCTATTTAAGAATCCATCAATGTCATTAATTGTGTTACTAATGAGAACATAGCCAAATTGGTTGGTTTATGTCTTACCTCTACATTTTTCAGCTTCCATGGTGAGTTCTATGAAAAAACTTGTGGGGTTGTGATGGGTTCTCCTCTTTCCCCTATAGTTTCCACTTGTTCATGGAAGATTTTGAAAGCAAAGCTTTAGCCTCTGCTACACTCCACCCCAAACAATGGAAGAGGTCTGTTGACGATACTAATATTGTGTGGCCCCATGGTCGTGAAAATTTAAATATGTTTCTCAAACATCTTAATTCCCAATCTAAATCCATCAAATTCACGATTGAAATTGAGGTAGATGGATGTCTCCCTTTTCTTGATATTCTCCTCTCTATAATGGTACTATCTCTCACCAGGTTTTTCGCAAGAAAACACACATTGAGCAGTATCTTCATGCCAATTCTAATCATTTTCTAGCACAAAAACTTAGGGTTCTCAACACCCTTGCAACCCATGCTCTAAGAATTTCTTGTGAGAATCACTTAAAAGAGGAAAATATCATCTTTTGAAAGTTTTTGAAAACAACGACTATAGCATGCAGGCCTCAAAACTTTTCTAAGGTCTAGTAAACAATCAAGGATTAAACCTTCTCGTGATGATATAATCTCCATTGTTCAACTTCCTTTTATTCAAGGGACCGCCGCTAAGATTTCTAATATCCTTAAAAAGGACAAAGTTTCTGGTACCTTCAAACCCCTCAATACTATTAGAAATTCCCTTAAATCCATCAAAGACCCTGTAAACCCTAAAGACATGAAAGGGGTCTACTCCATCCCATGTTCCTGTGGGATTCCCTACATTGGGGAAATTGGCCACTCCATTAACTAGAGAATTCAAGAACATGTAGCACATATTAAGCACAACTACTCTCGTTCCTCGGCTTTAGCTGAATATGCAGTGAAATCCAATCGCCATGTCTACATTGAAGATTCCCGCGCCATCGCGAAGATTCATCACTTCCATCATAGGAAGCTTTGAGAAGCCATTGAAATTGAAAAACATGCTATTAATCTTAACAGGGACAATGGTTGTAAGTTAAGTAGAAGTTGGATCCCCGCTCGTTTTCATAATTTTTTTTTTTTTACAATAAATAAAATAATTAATTATTAATTATTTTTATTTTTATATTGCAATTTATATCCTCTTTGACCTCCCTATTAAAATACTACCCAATATTTAAATATAATTGATAAATATTATTCATTTTTAATAATAACCATATTAAACTTGTTTTTAATTATATATTTAC
>APFE031472232.1:409651-422624 GCA_000404065.3 Pinus taeda
GCTCGTAGGCAGGTACAACACCACCACCCGATTTCTTTTCACCAATACTTTTAAGTGTGGACTATGCCTAACATGCAATACTTAAAATATTTTCACTTCACTAAGCATTCATCAGTTATAATACACAGTGGAAACATTCATTTTAAATTCATTTACATATACAAGTACACTTAGTCTTTTTAAAGGGAGGGGAAACTCCCTGATAAAAGCTTGCCCATAATAATATAATAATATATTTTTACAAGTTCATATACAATCAGCCTCACCCGAGCAACCCCAAAGTAACTTTGGCCAAATAATGGCAAACTGTTATTTCATAAATTCACCTTGAAACACAAATTAGCTCGCCCATACCATTGTGTAGCCTTGCCCCAGGGCGGTCCACCCTGTTGTGCAGCCTTCCCCACCATTCAACACCTTGTTGTGTTGCCTGCCCGTTCTCATCGTGCAGCTCCACCATTCCACGAGCTCGTGTCGCCTGGTGCTATCATTTACCTATTTGTAGGTTGTGTCACCCGACAACATGCCCAACTCTCCACTGGGTCGTGGGTTGTGTCACCCAATGTCGTGCCCAACTCTCCACGCGGTCACACTTGCCCGTTCTTTGTTTCTCCCTGCTCATGGTCATGCAACCTTGCCCCAAGCTCGGGTCACCTGCTTAGCTCGTCACACTATCGTGCTGGCACACCTCAACTCTCTGTTCTTGCCCTTTGATCGTTCACCAAACTCTCGACTCGCCGACTCAACCACTCGCCCGATCCTCTTGTCTGTCAACTTGCCAAACCAATCGTCCGCCAAGCTCGCCTCCACCCAGTTCACCTACCTATAACCACCCATGGGCAAACCCGCCCTACGGTTATCAGACCTGTGGCTCGCTCGGTTACCAGACCTGTGGCTCGCTCGGCTTCCATACCTATGGCTCGCTCAACTACTTGATTTGTCGCTCACCCGCCCTACGTCCTATGGTTCTGTTCACCTTCACCCTCGCCTTGGTACTTTGGCCTCGCACATTGGCTCCTTCGTATGGCCACCCACTTCGCACTTCCAAGTTAGACTTGTGTTTGATTGTTGTGAGTTGTTGTCTTCTCCACCATGCATCCTCCTCTACTTATACCCTCTGCCATGGCTACAACAAGGGTTGGCTTGCCCAGGTTGACCTCTCAATTTGGTTGTCCATGCCCCTACTAAAGGTCGGCTCACCCATCTCGTTGCCCCACCAGGTCCACCTACCCAACCGCACTTTGTATAAGGTCACCTCTCCATGATTCTAAAACCTTAGCCAAATTTTCATCTTCGTTAGCTCGTTGCATGCCAACTCATTCGAACGTTGTAACTTTCATTGCAACCGACTCGCCGCTCTCCAAATCATCGCTTTTAACTGAGGGCACATCGCCCCAACTCGTCACACATCGTACACATGACTCATGGGTGTGACATACTCCCCCACTCTAAATGGTTTTCGTCCTCGACAACACCATCCCAGAAACCACCATCATTAAGACTATAAGTCCACACAAATGTGTGTATGGGTAATCAATATGTGTCCACCTCTCGACTTGCCTCATGCCATAGATATGCCAAACTTTGCAAGAAATCATGTGCTGGTACCCCTCATGTCGGTGATTTGTTGGGTAACTAATCCAACCATACATTGCCTCCATAATAACTCATGCCCCTACATAATCATGACTCATCACTACACACTGCTTTCCAATATGTGTCATCTCACCCCAGATGTCTGCTCAAAATGTTGGAGACTCACTGTCATGAGCAGCTAACAATGAGCCTCATCTCCATGATAATCTAAGAAGATAGGGAAGAAGTGGAGCTTGAAGGCTCTCCCTCTTCCTCACTTATAAACTCAATCCATCTATCAAGATCCTCCACTTCTAATCTCTAGAAGTATGCTTCCTGACCCTCCATCTGAACATTCGGTCTAACATCCTCATCCTTCTCCACTACCTCTAGTCTTCTTGATAGATCCAATATACTATTAGACAATGTCTTAATCACCTGTGATTCTTCCATATGCTTTACCTCCATAGAAGACAACCTCTTATAGACCTCTTCATCTCACTTGACATCCTCCACATTCATCACTGTCAATTTACACTCGGCCTTCATAACCCCCATAGTTGGCACAACAATAGGTACATCCTCTAGCCCATTGTAAATGTACAACTTCCTCATATGTGGAACTATCATAGCTTCAAATTGCTTCATAAATTCCATGCCCAGCACAACTTTGTAGTCATCTATCCACACCACTATGAAATCGACCTCCCCTATCCATTCACCTAGTGTCACATCGACTCTCTTAACCACACCAATCACATAATCAGGAGGAGAGTTCACTGCTTTGATCTGTGCCTAAAGAGGTACAAAATTTAGTCCAATATTCCTCGTAGTATCCTCACTCATGAAGTTGTGACTTGCACCACTATCCACCATAGTGAGTATGGTGCTATACCCAATCTTCATCTCAACATTCTCAAACTTGTTTCTTTTAGAATCTCTTTGTGAGATCGCTTCCATAGCCATTGCGGCTCCTAGAATTTGCATAACCCCAATGAAAGTTTCCTCTTCCTTCTTCACATTAGATTGTGCTATTGCAGCCACTTTCGATCTTGAAGGATAATTCTTCACCATATGTGGTTCTTCATATATCCAACACTTCAGTGGCTTCTTCATCTTCATCTTTTCATATGATATAGAAGGATCTTCTTTAGTAGACTTCTCTTTTGGTTTGTCAGTCTTTTTCTTCTTCTCTTTGGTTCCTTCATCATAATGTTCTACCAAGCGATCAATAGTTTCAAATGCTTCTTCAAGTGTTTTAATCCTTTCCCTCTTCACCTCATTATGTTCCCAAGGCTTTAACCCTATAATGAAATGGAATACCTTGTCCCTTCTTGCCATTTTAGGAAGTTCCAAAACTGCACTTGAGAATTCCCACTGATAATCTTGTAGGCTCCATGTTTTCTTTATATACTTTATCTTCATCCTTGCATCCCATGTTTTGTCTTGTGGACTAAAATGAGTTAGCAAAGCCTTTTTCATATAATCCCAAAAAGTGATCTTTGTTGCATTTCCATTGGCAATCTAGTCCATCTTCCTTCGCCACCACATCTTAGCATCCTTCATCCAAAACTAAACAACTACTTTGACTTCGGCCTCCTCATTAAACATCCCCAAACATTCCAAGTATTTCTCCATGTCCCATAGAAAGTTACCAAGAGTCTTTGCACTCCTTGTCCCGTCGTAAGAATCAGGTTCCTTGACTTTCACATGAGAAACTCCTCCACCAGAGTTCTACCCAATAACTTTCTTCAAAACCACTATCTCATTCCAAGCATCTCCAAGATCATTCTGTGACTTCAAGATTTCTACCAAACCTTGGTCCCTTGCATCTCCAATCTCTTTGACTTCCTTCTCTATTTGTATATATAGCCATTATGTATACTCGTATTAGACCTTGAGGAATTAAAATTCTTCTTTCAACTTTGAGTAGCCATCTCGAAATTCAACATTTTTGACCTTCGTAGAATTTACTTCAGAATCTAGCTCCTCCATTCAATCTAACACCTTATCCGTGAAAGTAGTCTCAACATCCCTATTAGACTCGCTCATCATGACTTGAGTTTCCACAGCCTTTGTAGTCTAGTATAGACCATAAACCGATCAAAATCCTCTGTCGTTACTTGTCTGAAGTGTAGAGGTACACCTCTCTACTTCTGCAATCTCGTTCAACTAAATTAGGCCTCTGATACCACTTTTCACACCCCTATCCCGGTAGTAGTCTTTCAACCACTCATAGGTAGTTGGGAAACCACCACCCGATTTCTTTTCACCAATACTTTGAAGTGTGGACTACACCTAACATCCAATACTTTGAATTTTTTCACTTCACTAAGCATTCATCAATTATAATACAAAAAGGAAACATTCATTTTAACTTCATTCACATATACAAGCATACAAGTACACTTAGTATTTTTAAGGAAGGGGCAACTACTTCATACGATCTTGCCCAAAATAATATAACAATATACTTTTACAAGTTCATATACAATCAGCCTCTCCATGTCAACCCCAAAATATCTTTGGCCAAACAATGCCAAACTGTTATTTCAGAAATTCACCTTGAACCACCGTTCAACTCGCCTACACTATCATGCAACCTTGCCCCGGGGCGGTCCTCCCTGTCGTGCGGCCTTGCCCATCGTTCAGCACCTTGTTGTGTCACCTACTCTCTCTTATCGTGTAGCCCCACTATTCCACAAGCTCATGTTGCCCCACGCTATCGTCTACCCAGTCATGGGTTGTGTCACCTGGTGCCCATGACCAACTCTCCACTTGGTCACACTTGCCCATTCTTTGTTTCTCCTGACTCATGGTCATGTAGCCTTACTCTAAGCTTAGGTCGCCTGCCCAACTTGTTTCACTATCATCTAGGCATGCCCATTCTCTCCATGCTCACCCTTCTACCGTTCACCAAACTCCTGACTTGTCGACTCACCTACTTGCCTGACTCGCCTATCCACTCGTCGGTCTGCCTGTCTGTCGACTTAACAAACCAACCGCCTGCCCAGATGACCTTCACCTATTTCATGCACCTATAACCACCTGCGAGAAGACCTGCCTTGAGGTTACTTGACCAACAGATCACCCAGTTACCTAACCTGTGGCTTGTTCGCCCTGTGTCTTACAGTTTTGTTCACCTTCTCCCTCGCTTTGGTACTTCACCCTTGCATTGCCTGCACCTCGGCTCCTTCGTATGGACACCCACTTCGCACTTCCAAGTTAGCCTTGTGTTTGCTTGTTGTGAGTTGTTGTCTTCTTTGCCATCTATCCTCCTCTACTTATACCATCTGCCATGGCTACAACGTGGGCCAGCTTGCCCGGGCCGACCTCTCAATTTGGTCATCCATGCCCCTACTCAAGGTCGGATCACACATCTTGTCACGCCATTGGGTCCACCTACCTGACTGCACTCCATATAAGGTCACCTTTCCACGAGTCTTCACACTTAGACAAATTTTCATCTTCACTAGCTCGTCGCACACCAACTCATCTGAACGTCACAATTTTTGTCACAACTGACATGTCACTCTCCAACTCATCACCCACTGAATCATCACATGCTAGCTCGTTTCATTTAATTGAGGGCACGTCGCCCCAACTCATCACAAATCGTACGCATGACTCGTGGGCACGACATACTCCCCCACTCTAAATGGATTTCGTCCTTGACAACACCATCCCAACAACCACCATCACCAAGACTGTATGTCCACACAAATGTGTGTGTGGGTAATCTAGATATGTCCACCTCTCGACCTGCCTCATGACATAGATATGCCAAACTCTAAAAGAAATCATGTGTTGGTACCCCTAATGTCAATGACTAGTTGCGTATCTAATCCAACTGTACATTGCCTCCATAAGAACACATGCCCCTACATCATCATGACTCATCACTACACACTGTCTGCCAATATGTGTCATCTCACCCCAAATGTCTACTCAACATGTTGGAGACTCACTGCCATGAGCAGCTAACAATGAGCCTCATCTCCATGATAGTCTAAGAAGATAGGGAGGAAGTGGAGCCTGAAGGCTCTCCCTCTTCCTCACTTATCAACTCAATCTATCTATCAGGATCCTCCACTTATAACCTTTGCAATTATGCTTCCCCATCCTCCATTTGAACATCTAATCTAACAATCCTCATCCTTCTCCATTGCCTCTAGTCTGCTTGATAGATCCAAGATACTATCAGACAATGTTTGAATCACCTATGATTTTTCTGTAAGCTTTGTCTCTGTAGAAGACAACCTCTTATAAACCTCTTCATCTTGCTTGAAATCATCCACATTCATCGTTGTTAGTTTACACTCGGCCTTTGTAACCCCCATGGTTGGCACACCAATAGGTACATCCTCTCACCCATCGTTAATGTACAACTTCCTCATATGTGGAACTATCATAGCTTCAAATTGCTTCATAAATTCCATGCCCAGCACAACTTCGTAATCATCTATTCACACCACTGTGAAATCAACCTTCCTTATCCATTCACCTAGTGTCACATAGACTCTCTCAGCTACAGCAACCATAGAATTAGGAGGAGAGTTCACTGTCTTCATTTGTGCTTGAACATGTACAAACTTCAGTCCAATCTTCCTCGCAGCATCCTCACCCATGAAGTTGTGAGTTGCACCACTATCCACCATAATGAGTACGGTGCTATTCCCAATCTTCATCTCAACATACTCAAACTTGTTTCCTTCAGGATCTCTTCGTGAGATCGCTTCCATAGCTAATGAAAATCTTAGAATCTACATAACCCCAACAAAAGTTTCCTCTTTCTTATTCAAATTAGATTATGCTATTGCAACCAATTTCGGTCTTGAAGGATAATTCTTCATCGTATGTGGTTCTTCACATATCCAGCACTTCAATGGCTTCTTTGTCTTCGTCTTGTCATATGATCTTGAAGGCTCTTCATTTGTAGACTTCTCTTTCGGTTTGTCAGTCTTTTTCTTATTCTCTTTTGTTTTAATATTTTCCCTCTTCACCTCATTGTGTTCCCAAGGTTTCAACACTACAATGAACTTAAATACCTTGTCCCTTTCCGCCATTTCAAGAAGTTCCAAAACTACACTTGAGAATTCCTGTTGATAAGCTTGTAGGCTCCCTATCTGCTTTATATACTTTATCTTCATCCTTGCATCCCATGTTTTGTCTTGTGAACTAAAATGAGTTTACAAAGCCTTCTTCATATTATCCCACGAAGTGATCTCCATAGCAATTCCATTGGCAATTTGGTCAATATTTCTTTGCCACCACATCTTAGCATCCTTCGTCAAGAACTGAGAAACTACTTAGACTTTGGCCTCCTCATTAGACATCCCAAAATATTCCAATTATTGCTCCATGTCCCATAGAAAGTTACCAAGAGTTTTGGCACTCCTCATCCCATCATAAGAATCAGGTTCCTTGACTTTCACATGAGCAACTCATCCACCAGAGTTCTGCCCAATAACTTTCTTCAAAACTACTGTCTCATTCTGAGCATCTCCAAGATCATTTTGCAACTTCAAGATTTCTTCAAAACCTTGGTCCCTTGCATCTCTAATCTCTTTGGATTCCTTCTCTATTTGTGTATACAACCATTTCATATACTCATATTGGACCTTGAGGTCTTCAAATTATTCTTTCAACTTCAAGTAGCCATCCTAAAATTCAACATTCTCGACCTTCATAGAATTTACTTTTGAATCTAGCTCCTACATTTGATCCAACACTTTATCCATGAAAGCAGCCTTGACATCCCTACTAGCCTCGCTTGTCATGACTTGAGCTTCCTCTGCCTATTCTTCCATTTGCCTCCTTTTTATTATAGTATAGATCATAAACCAATCAAAAGCGTCTGTCGTTACTTGTTTGAAGTGTAGAGGTACACCTCTCTACTTTTGCAATCTTGTTCAACTCAATCAGGCCTTTGATACCACTTGTCACTCCCCTATTCTAGCAGTAGTCTTTCAACAACTCATAGGCAGTTAGGGCACCACCACCCAATTTCTTTTCACCAATACTTTGAAGTGTGGACTACACCTAACATCAAAGGGAGGGGCAACTCCCTGATAAGAGATTGCCCACAATAATATAACAATATAGTTTTACAAGTTCATATACAATCAGCCTCTCCAAGGCAACCCCAAAATATCTTTGGCCAAACAATGCCAAACTGCTATTTCACAAATTCACCTTGAACCACCGTTCAACTCGCCAGCACTATCATGCAACCTTGCCCTGGGGCGGTCCGCCCTGTCTTGCGGCCTTGCCCACCATTCAACACCTTATTGTGTTGCCTTCCTGTTCTCACTTTGTAGCTTCACTGTTCCATGAGCTCCTATCACCTACCCTCTCTCACCATGCAAATCCACTATTCCACGAGCTCATGTCACCTGGTGCTATCCTCTACCTAGTCGTAGGTTGTGTCGCCCAATGCCTGTGCCCAACTCTCTACCCAGTTGTACTTGCCCTTTCTTTGTTTTTCCTGGCTCGTGGTCATGTAGCCTTGCCCCAAGCTTAGGTCACCTGCCCAACTCGTCACACTATCATTCGGTCATGCCCTTAATCTCCACGCTCGCCCTTCGATTGTTCACCAAATTCCCGACTCGCCAACTCACCCACTCGTCCGACTCGCCTACCCCCTCGCCCAGTCCACCCATCCATTGACTTGCCAAACCAACCACCTGCCCAACTCGCCTCCACCCAGTTCACCTGCATGTGACCACCTGCGGGAAGACCCACCCTACGGTTACAAGGCCTTCGACTCGCTCGACTACCCGACCTGTGGCTCGCTCAACCTACATCTTGCAGTTTTGTTCACCTTATCCCTCGCCTTGCAGTTCTTTTCACCTTCTCCCTCGCCTTGGTACTTTACCTCACACTGCTTGCACCTTGGCTCCTTCGTATGGCTACCCACTTCACACTTCCAAGTTAGACTTGTGTTTTCTTGTTGTGAGTTGTGGGTCAGCCTGCCCAAGTTGACCTCTCAATTCGGTCATCCGTACCCCTACTTAAGGTCGACTTGCCCATCTTGTTGCCCCACCAGATCCACCTACGTGACCACACTCTGTATATGGTCACCTCTCCATGAGTCTTGACACTTAGCCAAATTTTCATCTTCGATGGCTCCTTCACACCAACTCATCTGAATGTCACAACTTTATTCGCAATTGACTCACCTCTCTCCAACTCATTGCACCGGCTCCTCACCCACCAACTCGTCATATTCCAACTTGTCACATTTAACCGAGGGTGCATTGCCCCAATTTGTCGCACATCACATGCATGACTCATGGGCATGACATACTCCCCCACTCTAAATGGTTGTCGTCCTCGACAACACCATCCCTGCAACCACCATCACCAAGACTGGAAGTCTACACAAATGTGTGTTGGTAATCTAGATATTTCCACCTCTCCACCTACCTCATGCCATAGATATGAAAAAATCTGTAAGAAATCATGTTCTGGTACCCCTAATGTCGGTGACTAGTTGGGTAGCTAATCCAACCATACATCACCTCCATAAGAACACATGCCCCTACATCATAATGACTCATCACTTCACACTGCCTGCCAATATGTGTCATCTCATCCCAGATGTCTACTTGATCCATATTTAAATAGGAACGCAACACACTATAGATATAACCATACATATAGAGATGCAGCATAAATAATACTTCATTTCATTACTATAAAACACTGAAATATGGTTACAAATAGAAATGGAAATAAACTAGCTAGGGTGATGGTAGCTTATCTCTGAAAAGTGATGTAGTGGCTACATGCCTCTGAACTGTGTTACAATGAGAATCGAAGGCCTCTTTATTGTTGAGAAACAATAGAAAACTCTAAACATCCAAAAACCTAACCCTAGAAGATGAAACGTCAAGTTGTGGGTCCCGTTTGGGTAAATTGGCACATCAACTTCCCGGGGTCGTAACTTTGGCATATGATCTTTGTTTGATGTGCACAATATCTCGTTAGAAATATCTATCCAAGAAATACAACTTTTGGAGAAGCAACATCGGTCCATGGACCCATGTTGCTCCCAAGTTTCCCAAAAAACATCATTTAGGGCTTCGAAACGGCTCTGGAAGTTCAGGACCCGAAATACTGCTAAAAATAGTAAATTGTGCTACAATTAAGGAAACTGAAAAGATGAAAGAAACAATGGTGGGGGTCCAAGTGGACTCAGTGAGTGGGCACCAACATCCACCTAGATCATTTCTCCTCGCTTAGGAAGTAATGGTCTCCATTGCATTGAGTTCCTCCATGAGATGAGGAAACTTCTGCTGAACTTGGTCCCTGGTGAGCCACTTGCCTTGGTGAAGGAGTTGAACTGCTTTGACAATTCGATATAGTTGGATATTCTACTGGCAAGTGTGCTTGATTTGTGCGTCCATGATCCGATTAGTTGTAGCTTGTTCCATGCAATCTGGATTTAACTATGTGGGTATGAGTTGTTCTGCAATGTCGGATGTGTCTAGTAATGGTGGAAAGTATGGCTGAAGGCAGTCCACATTGAACACTGGGTGCAAGCCAAGGAATGGGGGAATGTTGAGCTCAATTGCATTATCTTCCACAACCTTGGTAATGGTTTAACGACCATATCAGAGTGATCTAAGTTTTCGATAGGCTACGGTAAGGCGTTCCTTTTGCAAATGCAAACAGACTTTGTCGCCCACCTGAAACTTATGTGGCACTCGATGTTTATCATGTCACTGCTTGTACTTGGCATTTGATTTCTCTATAACATCGTGGATATACAGGTGAATATGTTGGATGTGCTCAATGAAGTTTTTTGCCTTATCTGTTTTGAACTAGACATGAGACGAATCTGCATGAGTAGCTACAAATGGCATGGCCACATCAATGGGACATAGTGGCTGGAATCTGAAGACCACCAAAAAAGGGCTATGGCCAGTCAAGCTGTGGAGAGCCTGGTTGTAGTTGTGTTGAACATAGGTGAGGCTCTCATCTCATGTGCATGGATTCTTTGAGTTGTACATGCACAGAATGTGTACTATCATTCAGTTGACAACCTCTGTCTGGCCATTAATTTGAGGATGGAAGGAAGTGGACTTAGTGAGTTTGGCGTCCAGCATCAACCAAAGACTGGACCAAAATGTTTTGAGGAGCCTACTATCCCGATCTGAGATGATAGACTATGGGATCCCAAAATGTACCCACACTCGTTCAAAGAGGAGTTTACCAGTGGCTTCTGTTGTGATATTCTTCTTGCAGGCCACCATAATGGCCATCTTCGAGAACCTATCGACGACCACAAAAACATAGTCATTTCCATGCGTATAGAAGGAAGGCCTGACATGTAATCCATGGATATGGATTCCCAAGGTTGACTAGTGGTAGGCAGCGGTGTAAAGAGGCCTTGCTTCTTGATGGTTGGTTTGGGAATGGCACATGCAGTCTGATGTACTTCCCAACATCCTATCGAAGATTCAACCAATAGAAATACTTTTGTAGTACTGCCACCATTTTCTCGATCCTGAAATGCCCAGCAACCTAACTGTAGTCTGCTTCCAAAATCATCTTGGCACGCTTGCTTGAAGGAACACAAAGGTGACCCATGTGGCATAATAGGGCATCCTGGAGGTGAAAATCTAGAGCATGCTAACCCTCCAAGAGTGTCTGGTATGTGTGGCCGAATTCTAGGTCGCTTTTGTAGAGACGTGGCCAATCAAAATTCTCATGCCCACAAGAGTTGAGCACAGTGGTTAACGCCATGATCGGTGGTCAACCGAGGCAATCTACAATATTATTGGTGGTGCCCTTCTTATACTTGATATTCAAATGGAACTGTTGCAGGTATGTGGACCACTTCTGATGGTGATCATTCTACAATTTCCCTTGGGTCTGTATGAACTATAGGGGTTAGTGGTCTGTGTGGATGATTGTTTCATTCCCAAAAATGTAATGCTTCCATTGTTGGTAGGCCTACACAATGGAATACATCTCTTTGTCATAAGTGGGATACTTTCGGACTGTGTCTGAAAGTGTCTCACTGTGATATGCCACTGGATGCCCATGTTGAGTAAGGACTGCCCCAATAGCATAGTCAGAGGCATTTGTCTTGACCTCAAATGGTTGTTGCAAGTTTGTTAATGTGAGCATTGGTGCCGAGCAGAGGCGATATTTCAACTCTATGCATGCCATCTATTGATATTCAGACCAAAAGAATTTTTTTTTTCTCCTCCCCTGGTGACTTGACTCAAGGGCCAAGTGATATGAGAAAATCCCAACATGAACCTACGGTAGAAGTTGGCAAGACCTAGAAAGCTACGGAGCTCTATCAGAGTGGTTGGAGATGGCCAATCCCGAATGACTTGGATCTTGATTGGATCCACATGCACCCCATGTTCATCAATCATGTATTCCAAATACTGAACTTGGGTCATGCCAAAAGTGCATTTCTCCAAATTGGCACATAACCTGTGTTGCCGCAGTGTTTGGAGAACTTGTTGGATGTGGTGGAGGTACTCTTCCCAACTCTGGATGAATATCATGATGTCATTTGAGTATACCTGTACAAATGAGTTGGTAATTGGTTTCAAGATGTCATCCATTAGCCTCATGAAGATTGCAGGAGCATTCGTCAATCTGAAAGGCATAACCAACCATTTGAAAAGCCCTCCTTGGCTTTGAAGGTAGTATTCCACACATCATAGGGTTTGATTGGTACCTGGTGATATCCTGACTTCAAATCGATCTTGCTCAAATATTTTCCCCCCTTTAGTTAGTCCAAGAGGTCAACAATCCATTGGATCGGGTACCTATTACAGATAGTGGTCTTGTTCAATGCCCAATAGTCAATACAGAGTCTCCAAGTCCCATACTTCTTTTGTACCAACATGATTGAGCTCCCACAAGGTGATGAACTAGGACGGATTTGACCTTTCTACAACAGCTCCTGAATCTACCTCTTGATCTCATTGTTCTCTAGAATGGAGTGCCAATAGATTGGTCCATTGGGTAGCAACGAACTTGGTGTTATATGGATGGAGCGCTTCACTTGACAGTGCAGAGGAACCCCTGCGGGGGAGGTGATGATGTCCTTATACCCCTCCATGACCTTGTCCATCTGTAGTTGTCATGAGGAGGGGCCCTGTCTAGAGGTCGTGGCCACTATCTTCTTCTTTCCTTGAGGGCGTATCATCAAGAAAACAAATTTCCCGATTTTGAAAATGATCTTACTGCATTGTTTTACAATAACCAAAGAGATGGTTGTTGGGTTGTGTTATATTCTTTCCACGACTAATCGACGTAGTGAACCGGGGGGTTAGAGGGGAAGCGGAGCCCCCCCTTCGTTGTGGTGATTGCGCAGCGGGGGCGGTAGCCCCCCCTGTTCGGGGGGTTTGAGGGGGGCGGGTAG
>APFE031472232.1:424119-439044 GCA_000404065.3 Pinus taeda
TGGCGAACAGGAGCAAGGCGATAATGGATTCGGTAAGCGGCTAGGGTTTGCTCAAACCTGCGGCGGCAAGCTGCACTGCTCTGTGTCGCACTGACCTGACAGTGGCAGCGTTCTGCTCGGACGGAGTCTGGGCGTTTCATACCAATGGACCCCCCGCTGGGGGAGGGTAACAAAGAGCCGCTCGGCGGCAGAAACCAGCAAGGACCGGAGGTCACCACTGATGACGTCTCAGACCACAACACGACAGCTGAGGAAACTATGACTAACAATAGAAATGCAGCCAATACGGTAAGATCCTCCACCTGCAAACCTGTGGCAGCTCACAGGCCAGAAGTAGAATTACCAGGCCATAGTATAAATGCCCGTATACAGTTTATGCAAGACCATGCCCTTATATGCAAATTTATGGGACTTTGGCCCACAGAAAGGGCTTTAAGAAACTGGATAAACAGAACTTGGAAGCCCAAGGGAGAAATCACCCTCTTAATAGGGCCAAAAGGCTTTTTTACAGCCATTTTCAACTGTCTTGAAGATAGAAATAGAGTATTCGAAGGCGGGCCTTACTTCTTCAACTCGGCAGGGCTTTTCCTTAGAGAATGGAAGGCTAGATTCAACCCAGATACTGAAGATCTCAGTTATGCTCCAGTATGGATTCGCTTATACTCACTCCCATGGGAGTATTGGGGGGAAGACTCATTAAAAGCCCTTGGATCAGCGCTAGGTGACTTCGTCAAAGTGGCTGAAGAAACAAAGGCTGTGCGATACACCACTTATGCTTCTTATGCCAGAATCTGTGTCTACATGGACCTGAAACAGCCTCTTCCAGACACAATACGCTTATTTCATGAAGACCAAGATTGGATCCAGGTCCTAGACTATGAGCACGTCCCGTTTCGCTGTAGGTGATGTCATACTCTGGGACAACTCTTCAGAGACTGCCCTCTAAATATTAAGCCTGATGCTCCAAGTAAACAAGAACCACAAACTCAGGATGGGTTTACCAAAGTAACAAACAGAAGACGTGGACACAAAAAGACTCCAGCCACTCCAAAAGGGAAGACAGAGATGGCAACGAAATCTCAACCATCAACAAGCAACAGTTTTGAGACGTTAGCGCAAGAAGATCAACCGGAAATGCCCGGATTGAGCTCAAAAACCTTCAAACCCAACCAACCAGAAACATCAATGAAGAACCAAGAAGGCGGAAAAGAAAAGCCAGTCACAGAGACCTGGTCCAACCCGGATATGGAGATAGATAACCCATCCCACACACAGGATAAAGGAAAGGAAGCAGAAGGCAACACGCAAGAGGCACAGTTCATGGAAGACGATAGTGAAACAATCGATGTTGGGGAACTGGACCTTCTCGGATTAGAACTAGCATGCAAAACAGGTAACTTCGATAAAATCCCCGAAACACAAGTTGACAATCTAGTAGAAATTCTGAAAAAGGCTCAGAAGAAATATTCACTTGGAATCCAGACAGGCAGCCAATGGGATGGTAAATTTATATACAAAGACAGCAAAAAGAGAGGCAGAAAGACAACTCTAGAAAGAACAATCAAGATTGGAGAAGTTTTGGTGGAGTCAAGCAGATATGCCAAACTCACCAAATATTTCAACACCAACCCCAAAACTTCTCAATGAAGTTGATCTCCTGGAATATTAGAGGGCTGAACAGCCCCAGGAAAGGAAAACTCCTCAAAAATTTGATCATGGAAGACAAACCAACCATCTTGTTCCTACAGGAAACAAAATGCAACTCGATAATATTGGAAAGAATCGCAGCCACAGCTTGGCCAGGAGGACAAGTCACAACTGTAGATGCACAAGAATCCTCTGGAGGATTGGCAATCCTCTGGGATGCAGGGAAAATACAACTAAATAATACACATGCAAGCAAAAATTTCATATAGGCAGATTTTCATATTATGGGCACAAACATCCATGGCCACATAACTAATGTTTACTTCCCTCAAGAAGGTCCCCAGAAAGAAGCAATCCTAGAAAACATATCTCAGCTCAATTTTGGTAGGCAACATCCGCTCTGGATTCTGGGAGGCGATTTCAACATGATAGCCTCGACAGAGGAAAAAAAAGGAGGCAGATGCAGGATTAACAGAGATGGGACCTTACTCAAAGACTTCATTCAAAATAACTGGCTGATAGATATTCCCACAGCTAATGGCCTATTCACCTGGACCAACAAGTGCGTCGCCTCTCTACAAATCGCGTCCCGCCTGGACAGATTTCTCTTATCGAACAATGTCGTCCATCTTGGAGGAGAGTTTACAGCGCACATCATTCCATTCTCTGGATCTGACCACTGGCCAATAGAATTGCATTGGAATCGGCCAGGAAATAGCATCAAAAGACCATTTAGATTTGAAGCATTCTGGTTTTCTCACCCAGAATTCAAGGATTTCATTCAGAAGGCATGGCAAAATAGCAACCCAACTGCGCCTACAAAAATGGCAAGATTCCAAAAAAAGTTGAAGATGCTCAAAGCCGAAATCAAACGATGGAACACAAACACATTTGGCCATATTTTAAAAGAGAAAGAGCTGATTATACAAGGGATAAAACAGACACAACAAAAAATCATTTCAGAGGGGCGCACAGAAGAACTGGTACAAAAAGAATAAGACATGGAAAGCAAACTTCTAGAAAGGGAGAAACAGGAGGAGGTCTTATGGCGACAAAAATCTAGAATCAGATGGCTCAAGGAAGGAGAGAAAAACACCAAGTTCTTCCATAAATCGATTGTCCAAAGGAGAATGAGAAATCATATATCACAAATCATCAATTCTCAAGGAGAAAAAGTGGAAACCCAGGAAGAGATTGAACAAGAATTTATACAACACTTCAAGGAAATGAGTAAGGAGCCAAACATAAATCGAGCGGAAGCCATAGAAGGTATCACAAGGCACATCCCACGTCTCATAACAGAGGAGCAAAACACCCTGCTACACAAGCCAATCAGCCTTTAGGAAGTGGAAACAGCAGCCAACTCCCTCAAGGCAGGTAAAGCTCCAGGCCCTGATGGATTTACGTCAAACTTCTTTCATTACTTCTGGGAACTAATTAAATGGGATGTTTGGCAAGTAGTGGAAGAATCTCGCAGCATGCGATGGATGTACCCAGGACTAAATGCAACTTTCATCGCCTTAATACCTAAATCGGAGGAGTCCAACAAGCCTGATAAGTACAGACCAATAGCCTTATGCAACATCATCTACAAGATTGTATCGAAGGTGGTGGCATTACGATTAAAACCAGTGCTTCCTCTCATCATCTCTCCAGAACAGTCTGGCTATGTGGAAGGGCATCAAATTACGGACGGGATAATTCTCACTCATGAGATTATCAATTCCCTCAAGCAATCAAGAAAACCAGGTATGCTCCTCAAAATCGACCTCTCAAAAGCTTTTGATAGCATAAGCTGGGATTACATGCAAAAGGTTTTAAAGGCTTTTTGTTTTGATAATTCTTGGATACGATGGGTCAGTAGCCTAATATCCTCTGCCTTCTTCTCAATCCTCATAAATGGCATTCCGACCTCAAGCTTCCGCGCCTCCAGAGGTATCAGACAAGGGGATCCCCTCTCGCCTTTCCTATTCATTATAATGGCGAAAGGCCTGGGTAGATGTATTAAAAATGCCATTCAATCCCAAGATCTTAAAGGCATCACCCTCCACCAAGCCCCCACTGTCTCCCACCAGCAATTTGTTGACGACAACATGATCTTTGGCTACTCCTCGGTCCAAGAAGCCCGCGCTCTAAATTCTCTGCTCCTTCTCTTCTCTAAAGCTTCGGGAACCCTCATAAACTCAGTCAAATCCCAGATCTTTTTCTTCAATACACACCCAACCACCCAGTGAGCCATTGCCCGGATTCTCGGTTTTTCCATTGCCTCTTTGCCTTCCAAACACCTCGGAGCACCTCTCTTCGCTTATGCCAGGAAGCATTCTTCATGGACCTCCCTTTTGGAAAATTTAGAAGCCAAACTAACTCTTTGGACTCATAGATCACTAAATATGGCCAGTCGGATGGCTCTAATTAAAGTTGTCCTGCAATCAATGCCACTATACCTATTTTCCATACTGGCAGCCCCAAAATGGGTCCTTAAAGCTATTAAAAAATTACAGAGAAACTTCCTATGGGGCTGCTCTGGTCCAAACAGGAAATGGGCACTGGTTAAGTGGGAGAAAGCATGCCTCCCAAAAATTGGAGGAGGAATTGGCCTACGGGATCCTGAACATAGTAATAAGATCATGGGCGCAAAAATATGGTGGAAATGGCTAACATATCTAGATACCCAATGGGCACAAATATGGACAACGAAATACACCAACAATTTGCCTCTGGAGGAGCGAGCAAGAATGACAAAAATCAGCAAAGGTTCAGCTATATGGAACTCAACAATTCTCAACAAGGACCTCATACAACAGCATAGCTTTTGGGAAGTCAAGAGTGGATGTGTTGCACGCTTCTGGACAGACTCATGGCAACAATTACCCAGCATAAATAACATCATTCAAGACATCCCCAATCAGGATCTCATACAACAGGAAAAGATCAATCAATTCTGGACAACTAATAACACCTCTGATCATCGTGAATGGAAGGAAGCCAGCACTATCTTACCCCATGGCCCAGCGGAGGTTCAAACAGCTTTAGCAACGGAGCTAAAAAAGAGGAAAATAATAAAGGAGGACGACCCAGACTCACTAAGATGGGGATATGCAGAGAAAGGAACTTTCACATCCACAGAAGCCTACCACATTATCATAAAAGGAAAATACATCAAAGATAAAATATGGGAGCGAATTTGGCAACCTCCCATATGGCCGAAGATCTCCACATTCCTTTGGTTGCTGTCGCACAACAGAACTCTTACCCGGGACAATCTCAGAAAGAGGAAATTTGCAGGACCTTCAATATGCCTTAACTGCAAAATAGAGGAGGAATCAGCAACACATCTTATGCACCTATGTCCCCTCAGTCGCAGGATATGGGAGAAAGTTTCTTTTCGTTGCCAGAAGGAAGTTAGAGTCCAGGGTGATATAAACAACACACTCCAATCTTGGCCACAACAGCCCTATCAATGTAATATTCTCAATACTCTCTGGCAAATCATTCAAGGTACAGTAATGTGGAATGTCTGGAAAGAAAGAAACCGGAGAGTTTTTAAAGATCAGGCTATGAATCTGGAGCAAGTCTGGATCATCATCAAGCAGAACCTTCAAGAAACTCTATCGATCAAAGACTGGTCCCAGGAGGATTTTCCTTCAAACAATCAGGAGCAGGCAATATGGAACAATTGGCAATTCCAGATCGCTCCTCCCAATTCAGCTCAAGGTACCTCTGTCACGAAGGGAAAAAAAACGCTCACCAACTGGACTCCTCCCCCTAAAAATACTTATCTTCTCAACTTCGACGGAGCATCCAAAGGCAATCCAGGCATAATAGGATATGGAGGCATTATAAGAAACTCTCAGGGAATCCCTCTTAAAGTCTACTGTGGTTCCATAGGATGGAACACTAACAATGCAGCTAAGTTGGAAGGACTATGGCAAGGACTCCAAATCGCTCACCATCAGAGCTTCATCGCCCTCATAGTGGAAGGAGATCCTCAAATTATAATTAACATGACTACCAAAATTCAGCAAGGCTCTGCAGCCCAGAAGGTCAGTAGGAGTTGGAGGATAGCCACCAGACTGGAATCTCTACAGACTTGGCTTCAAAACAACAAAGCCACTTCATTTAAGCACACCAGACGGGAAGGGAACAGAGCAACTGACTTCCTGGCCAATCTAGGGGCAGAGCAAGGCAAAGAGCACCAGGAAGGATCCCCACAGGTTCTTGCTCCAGAATCAGAGCGAGCAACCTTCCAGGAGATCATAAACAGGGATATGCAAATAGAAGCAAAGGCCTACCCGGATGCGGGTGACACGTTGTTTGGAGCTAGCCACGTGACCGCCACGAGGAGTCATCGGGACGAAGGCAATCCCACCTGCGATTAATGAAGCTCATTAAACGCGCATTCAATGGCATTCAATGCCATTCCTATCTCCCGAGCTACCAAGGAATTAAGGTAGAAGCTGCCAGAATGTCTGGGCGCGGGGATTTCAGTTTGATAGGCCTATCTGAACAGGCAAAGAATTTCGGCTCTGCTCTGTAAGAAAATGTGGGTTTGTGGGCAGAGAAGGGGAGTGTAAGAGTGAAGCAGAGTCGCTTCAGAGGCAGGGAGCAGCGTGAGATTTGGTCCCTTCTGTCACGTCTTCTCACGGAAAGTAGAATTCAAAAAACCCTGTTACATTTCGGCAGGTTCAGAATGCCTCTTCGAGGACATGCTTCGCCACGTCGTGGCAGGAACCCTGGTGGCAGTGGCGTTCAGAGACTGCGGCGGGTCTCCCCGTTGGCTTATGCTTCGCCCAGCTCCCCTGGTTCTGACGGTTCCGACTCAGATACCAACAACTCGGTGCAGACGGTGAAGTTCAAATTCATCCATCATACTAACAAGCCTATAGTTTCCACCTTAATTACTGTGGTATTTACGGATGAAGATGACGAAGATGGTAAGGGTAAGGGGATTTCTGAGGAGCTGGAACCAAGCTCCAATAATTCCTCTCAGAGCGGAAGCCAGGAGGAAAGCTCCTACCAACCCTCCTCTCAGAGCAAGCTTGAAGAGGAAAACACAGATGTGCATTTTGAGGAGCAACATGAAGCCCTTCGCGAAATATGTAGTCTTATCGATATGGAAATTACCAACTCGGCCCAGCACCAGGAGACGGATTCCCAAGCTCAGAAGCTGCCTGCAGAAGACACGAAGCCTACGCGCTTCTTTGGAGGTCGCTTGTATCCCATCCTCCCTCCAGGAATTCTGCGGCTGGAGGACATTCCGGCTGGGATGGAAATTGAGTGTGTGCCTGATCCTGAACGGGAGGAAGCTGAATGGGAAGCAGAGCAGCTAGCTGCAAAGCAGAAGGACGCAGAAGAACAGGCGACAGCAGAGGAAAGGAAGGATTAAGGTATTTTCCAGCGTTTTTGCCTTTGGTTTTTTGGTTCGATAACCACCTGCGCTCAGCCGTCTATGGCCTTGATTCCGTGCGTCACCTGTGCCCCATTCGGGAAGCAACGTGCTTGCCCCTATGCTCAGCTTGCCTTTGGTTTTGGTTACGTGTGCCCAGTCCGGGACGCCTGGAGTACCTTCAACGCGTGTCCTCTTTCAACAGGCATCCTTGTTTTTTTTATGCATTTTGTTAAAATTCCAGGTCTTTATGTTTAATTCTGCAAACTGGAATTGTAATTGTGAGAATAGGCACTTTGTCAAAGCCTGTAATCACAAATTTTGGTTGGAAAACTTGACAGAGAGCTGTTCATACGCTCTCAGAGGTTTCGACCTCTTGTATATATCTTTTTCTCTTTTTTTAATATAAATAGTTTAGCATTTGCCCAGGGAAAAAAAATTTAAGATTCAAATTCACCTGACTAAGTGAGAGAATAAGCTCTCTCTCACTGTTGAATTCTTTAATTAATTTGAAAAGAAATAAAATATCGATATTAATAGAAATGCATTTAATGTTGTAAAAAATATACGCTAAAAAAATAACTAAAATAACATCAACGTAAAATAAAAATAAAAAATATATAAAATAGCATTGGCTTTTAATATATATATATATGATTCTTTTAATTGTCCAATAAAAAATCAATACCAAACCCATGAATATTTATATTCATAACACGTAAATACGTAACACATGACACCTAAAAGAAGGTGCATGAGAGAGAACAAAATTTATGTCGTGTTCTTTATAGCAATAAAATTAGTTAATTCTTATTTAATTCTCTATTCTATAATGTGCAATACATAAACAACAAATGTGATTTTGACGTAGGATCAACACATGAAATTACATGACAACGCGAAAGAAATTACGATCACCAAATTGTTGAAAGCACCAAATTGTTGAAAGCACAAGTATCCACAAAATTGCATTAAAAAACATAATATGTCCACTACAGCACACGTAAATCTACCTCTCTCCTCGAATGTTACATCACCTCAAATATATGATACGAAAATTGATCCCTCTACTTCCTTACTTAATACGCCACTTGTTACAGACAAAAATAAATTCCAAATGTTTCAATGCCATCTAATTCTTTTTTCCCCTTCATGTGTTTTGTCTGTAACACACGGTGGTGGCGATTCACATTTATTGAGGGGTTTTATGAAATGAAAATTGATTATCTCCATAATCCAAAAGTCAAATGCCTCCATCAAAATGAATATTGATTTGTCGTATTTTTCCTTATTTCAGCGGTTAATTAATAATAATCCGAAATATCTTCTTTGTTTACTTCTCCCCGGGGTATTATGCCAACTTTCTATTTTCTCTCGCTATTTCCGACGGAAGTTTCCAACTTCATATTTAGTCTCTGCGCATGTCCACCAAAATCCAAAAACATTACGGTTGTGATAGGGAAATACTGACATGCAAAATATGGCAGAAATATGGAAACGTCAGAAAACGAATAATAGTGAAGGATGTGAACAAATGCAACACGCAGTTCCTATGGGACCAGATAGCTTGTTAAATTAATGTTATAATAATATTCATAAAATTCAATTGGTTTATATATATATACATGTAAATTAGTTTAATTATGTCACAACCCTCTAATCAAGTAATAAATAATACCCAAAAAAAAAAAAAAAAAAAAAAATCTTTACCTACCCTTACATGCTATGGGTGAATAAATTAGTCGTAAATGGTAAATGTTACAATGTTATAACCCATCCATTAATCTTGGCCGGAATGTAATATGAGCATTATGTTTGATTTTAAGTCATCGCCACCCTCGGCATACGAATTGATTTGTTTTCCGTATGATTATGCTGACAACGATCCTTTAATGGATCCTGTCTCTTTAATGCCGATGGTGTGAGAGGTGGACAACTGGTCCTACCTTGAATACTTCACCTCTAACCAAACATTGATCTCGGGGGAACTTCACCCTACATTGGTTCATGCGTTGGCGGAGATGGGATGGGGTGAGTCGCCAGAGTCCTTGCTTTCTTGGTGGCCTTAAAACCCCCATATTTTTTTTCTGTGGATGCAATATTGTTCTCAGGGTGGTTTATGGTTTATCGTAGGCCCTTCAAGTTGGAGGCGATTTTTCAAAGTTGGGAGCAATTCCACTCACCAAGCCACACATGGCCAAGGGATGGGAAAGAATACCACTCTCATCGTGCGCTATTCCTCGATGTTGGTGTCTCATGTGATATGATCCTCAGTTGTCGGATCAAGCAAGATGGATCTACGGTCAAGAATAAGTGAACATCTTGGTGGGTCTAGGTTTATTGCATGGTTAATAGTCGTGCTTCTAGGTATTGCGATATCATCCTCCGCCATTGGATCTCGCGAGGAGAATTGAAGATTAAGAATAAGTATTCAGGCCCGAGTGTGTAATATCTTTCGTGCTTGTTTCGCATCATGGTGGGAATCGATGTATTTTGCATGATCTACTTGCTCGAGCATTATTTTCCCATTCGGACCGAAAATCCATTTTGATTGGTCCCTATTTCCTCATCGAGTCCGATTCTAATTTGAAAGTGGTTGCTTGTTTCCAGCCCGATTTGAGCCTTGTCCGTCAGATCTCTGAGGGGAGATCGAACGGTCTCAGTTTTGTCTATTTTTCGAGGGTTTTGAAGTTTTGTTTGCAGGACCTTGGCTCGGTGCTTTAGCCATTAGCTTGGTACCCTCGGTTTCAAGAGGTTAGTTTTTTCTTTGTCCCATAGTTCCTTCAGGACTGTTGTATTTTATGTAATTTCTTGTTTAATTTAATGAAATAGAAAATACAATTCTTACTTCAGCAAAAAAAATAAAAAAAATATCTTCCATTATATGAATATATCAATAACATTTATTAAAATAACTATGACTAGGTGGAAATATATACGAGCTTGTCTACATAAAGTTTGATTCTTACTAGCCTCTTGTCACTTTATCATTTTATTCATAAAGGTTTCCCTCGTGTTCTAGGGAAATACATTATTTTAGAAGGACAAGTAATTTAGTGTGACAAGTAATTTAGTGTGGTGGTGTTTATTATATATTATATTGGTCAATGGACTTTATGTTATCTTTTCATGTTTGTGGCCCTTTGGGAATGCTCATTTTGATCGTAAATCTAGTTAGTTTTTTATCATATCTGCTCAAGTAACGCTCATTGTTGATTCAAGAATAAAAATCTTAATAGACATGGAAAAAGACATTATTATCGATTATATGGATAAGTTTGATACTTCGTAGTATGGTAAGGTAAGTGCCATGAATGTGACACTAATATTGGTAGTTTTTTATTATATACTAGTTGTTTTAGATATTTTATACAATATGCATACTTTCCTAATAAATGAGGAAGAATATTTTAAATTTAAAAGAATGAAATTATGTTGTAATACTAAATTTCTATGTTTGGTATTTAGAATATTTTTTTGGATAGTTAAAAATTACAATAAATGATACTTATCTAACACAGTAGATGAAAGTATGTCCATAAAATGAGGAGTGGTTTAGACATTACAAATAGGGAATTGGTTTAGTGGTGTGATGCTACTATATTTACAAAGAAACAAGTTGAAGTAAAACTCAAAATTTATGGTTAACTAACTAGTTTGTTGTGGATCTAGTGATCCCTCATTAGTTGTATAGACTTGCATGTGGGTTAAAGTTTAATAGTGAATGTATGAGACATATTGTGTAATGTTGTTCAATAATTAGATTAGGGCGATCCATTATTTGAGATTACAACCAGGGGGAAATATATGAAATCGAAAATTCAACTTGGGAAATATATTGTTACGAGGGTTATGAAAGAACTTGATAGAATCCAATAGAGAAGACTTTTAAATGAGTAGAGATAGTGATGAAGGCTTATTAGAGAGAGATAAAAATAAGTACTCATTAAAGGAGGGTGTTGGAGATATTAATCCCTACCTATTTTATACTTAATATATTGCATTATTCAACATAAGTAAAACTGAGAAAAAATTAAAATATTATATATATATATTATATTATAATATATATATGAGAATAATAATAAAATAAGAAATAAAAATTATTATTATTTATTATTTTTTATGATTAAATATTTATAATTTCATATACCAGTTTCATTACTATTATAATTAAAAATTAAGACTCCAATAAAATACACACATAGTTTTATTAATAACCATTGTTTTATTTTTTAAAATTAAATTTTATAATAAGTAAAACTGAAAAAAGTTAAATTTTATATATATATGAATAAATATATTTAATAAAAAAATAAAAATATCATTATATTATTTTAATGATTAAAAAAAAACTGATTTGCTTTTGTAATTTCATATATCACATCACCATTTTCATTACTATTATAATTTTAAAATATTTAAATATACTCTTTTCATAAACACATGCACATTAAGTTATTTAAATCTTAAACTTCTTAATATATAAGACTTCATTTTCATAATGATTAATTAAACTCTCATAAAAACTACAACATTATTTAAATTATTTCCAAAAACAAAAAATAATAAACCGTCACAACACAATTGCCCAACTATCAGTTTATATGCGCCTCTTGCAATGGTTCTAAGCACGGGAAAACCTCATCTCTATATTCCACCATTTGAATTTTGTCTTCAGGAGTCTCAAGTATTATCTGGATAATTTAGGTCAGAAACAAAGCTATCCTTATTAAAAGAATGAAATTTAGATATTATTGGGATAATTCATGTTACAAACAAAGCTGCTTTTAGTCATGAAATATTTAAAACAGAAACATTCAGTTTATTTTATTTTTCTATTTTTTTTAGCGATCAAATTACTTGTTATTTTAATAAAATAAAATATAACTATATTACTGCGTGTTCATTAAAGGCACCTCCATCTCCAAACGACGGATATGTTTAAAAATGCGACATTAACAATGGATTGCATGATGGACATCCTTACAAGACGCCATTTATAATCGATTCGTGTTTGATTGAGTGTTCTATCTCACATTACATGCTTTTATTTTTGGTTTATATATATATATATATATAATCACTAATGTGGAATTTATAGGTTGCAAAAATAAAAATGATTTTTTTTGCATTAATTTATTTATTTAGATTTGAGTTTTAAATGTTATGATTTATATATTGATTTTAATAAAAAATTTGGGATTAATTATATCATGAGTTTTTGGTGGATGTTTAGAATCATCTAATGTAGTTCATCATCACAACAAAGGTAAAAAAATCATTTAGTCTAAATGTTTAAATAACAATAATGCATTTGTTCATAGTTGTTATGAATTAACCCTTAAAAAATTAGTTGAATAAATTTATTATTATTTTGTTATGTTTTATTTTAATTTATTAATATTTTTTAAACTAAAATAATTATTGAATTCAAAATAATATAATCAAAATTGAATATTTGTAAATATATAATTAAAAATAAGTTTAATAATAGTTATTAATAAAAATGAATAATATTTAACAATTATATTTAAATTATTGCTTAATATTTTAATAGGTAGGTCAAGAACATATAAATTGCAATATAAACTAAAATAATCAATTTATTAATTATTATATTTTATTGAAAAAAAATCTGAAAGAGGGTGGGGATCCAACTTCTACTTAACTTTCCAATTCATTATCCCTCTTAAAATTAATAACACGCTTTTCAATTTCAATGGCTTCTCGAAGCTTCCTATGATGGAAGTGATCAATCTTGGCGGTGACCCGTGAATCTTCGATGCAGAAATGGTGATTGGATTTCACTGCATGTTCAGTTCAAGCCGAGGAAGGAGAGTTATTGTGCTTACATATGTTGCATGTTCTTGAATTCTTTGGTTAATGCAGTGGCCAATTTCCCCAATGTAGGGAATCCCACAAGAACATGTGATGGAGTAGAGCCCTTTCATGTCTTTAGGGTTTACAGGGTCTTTGACGGATCGAAGAGAATTTCTAATGGTATTAAGGGGTTTGAAGGTAGCAAAAACTTTGTTCTTTTTTATTATATGGGAAATCTTATTGATGATCCCTTGAATAAAAGGAAGCTGAAAACTGGAGATTGTATCTTCACGGGAAGGTTTAATCCTTGATTCTTTACTAGCCCTTAGAAAAGCTTTGAGGCCTTGTTGCATGCTATAGCCGTTATTTTCATAAACTTCCCGAAGATCAGATTTTTCCTCTTCTAAGTGATTCTCATCAGAAATTCTCAGAGCACGGGTCACAAGGATGTTGAGAACCCTGAGTTTTTGTGTTAGAAAATGATGAGAACTGGCATGAAGATACTCTTTAGTGTGCATTTTCTTATGAAAAACCCGGTGAGAGACAGTACCATCATCCATTCTAGAGAGGAGAATATCAAGAAAAGGGAGACATCCGTTTACATCGATTTCCATCATGAATTTGATGGAGTCAGATTGGGAATTAAGATGGTTGAGAAACACAATAGGTGGGCCCACTTATCTTCTTGCTAAATTCCTAGCTCAAAAACTCAAACCTCATGTTGGTCGCATTGATTCCTTTGTTAAAGAGTCTCCTTCCTTTGTTAAAGAATTGGATGATATAAGGCTAGAGCCTAGGGATCTACTAGTAAGCTTTTACATTGTTTCCCTTTATAATAATATCCCTATTTAAGAAGCCATCAATGTCATTAATCGTGTTACTAATGAGAACACAACCAAATTGGTTGGTTTATGCCTTACCTCAACATTTTCAGCTTCCAGGGTGAGTTCTATGAACAGACTTGTCGGGTTGCGATGGGTTCTCCTCTTTCCCCTATAGTTTCCAACTTGTTCATGGAAAATTTTGAGAGAAAAGCTTTAGTCTCTCCTCCACTCTGCCCCAAACAATCGAAGAGGTTTGTTGACGATACTAATATCTTCTGGACCCATGGTCGTGAAAATTTAAATCTGTTACTCAGCCATCTTAATTCCCAATATAAATCCATCAAATTCACGATTGAAAATGAGGTAGATGGATGTCTCCCTTTTCTTGATATTTTCCTCTTTATAATGGTATTGTTGCTCACCAGGTTTTTCGCAAGAAAGCAGACACTGAATAGTATCTTCATGCAAGTTCTCATCATTTTCTAGCACAAAAGCTCAGGGTTCTCAACACCCTTGCAACCCATGCTCTAAGAATTTCTTATGAGAATCACTTAGAAGAGGAAAAATGTCATCTTCTGAAATTTTTTGAAAATAACGACTATAGCATGTAGGCCTCAACGCTTTTCTAAGGGCTAGTAAAGAATCAAGGATTAGACCTTCTCGTGATGATACAATCTCAAGTGTTCAACTTCCTTTTATTCAAGGGACCACCATTAAGATTTCCCATATCCTTAAAAAGAACAAAATTTCTACTACCTTCAAACCCCTTAATACCATTAGAAATTCCCTTAGGTCCATCAAAGACCCTATAAACCCTAAAGACATGAAAGGGGTCTATTCAATCCCATGTTCCTCTGGGATTCCCTACATTGGGGAAACTAGCCACTCCATTAACCAGAGAATCCAAGAACATTGTTTAGAGAATTTTCGGCGAAATCACATAAATAATTATTTCTCGACGTGTTTCGAACCAACCAGTGTGGTTCATCGTCAGGACAAGTTGAAGAAACCAATTCAGCGTAGCATGTTAAATAGTCTGAGTAGAGATTCCAACAGCTAATTTAACAACTATTTTTGACTAAAGGACCGAGGTTAATATTATAATATTGTTATTAATAATTTATAATTATTTTTATGGAAATACGTTAAATCAGGTAAAAAATAAATTCATGATCAATTCATTAATTTATTTAAAACAATAACTCATTATATATAATTTATTCTATTATTATTATTATTATTATT
>APFE031472232.1:442192-456895 GCA_000404065.3 Pinus taeda
TATTTTTGCTCGTTGAAACTTGGGAGAACGAAGAGTCTAAGGTCTCTAACATAGATGGCTTTACATTATGGTCTACCTTGAATAAGTGATCCTCCCATACAGGCAATGTGGGTAGAGCTTGTTACATTAAGAAGAACATCTCTCCCCATGCTAGGATTTATAGAAATGATTGTTACAACCAATATAGTTGGATAGAAATTACTGTCATTTATGATAAAAAGAGCTATATAGCAATCTGTTATTCGCCCCATCAATTCTAACTTCTATAAGAAAATGAATTTAGAGAAAAATAGTCCTTACAATGGTTTGGAGAATGTTATTTCTAGCCTCAGGAATGAAGGCAATATCCCTTTAATGGGTGAGTTTAATGATCGAACTTCAAGCAACCAAGCTATTCTTCTAAGCAATCATTCCAACCCTAATCCTCTTTGGTTAGACTAAGACCTTCTTTTGGGTAGCTAGTACCAAAGGAGCTCTGAAGACCTCAGCGAGAATTTGTTTGGATCAGAGCTAGTCAAGCTCTATAGTGCTCAGGATCTCATAATTTGCAATGGTCTAAAGAAGGCCCAATTCTAACCAGGTTACCTGCATCCATGGGCTTGGTAGCAAAGTGGTAGACTATGTTATCTCTGATCTCCATCTATACAACGACATAACAAATTTTGACATCTTAAACGACCACGAGCCTGACTCTAATCATAGGCCTTTACTCATAACTCTCAATTTTTTCATGCATAGAGATCCCATAGAAGATAAATCTTATAGCCAAAAGAAGTTAATCCTTGACAGAAATAGAAAAGATCTCTTTCTAAATGAATTAAAAACTAATTTTCTCATTTATCTAGTATAGACAACATAGAAGACCTCTATCATAATTTTACTACAACCCTCTCATATTCTATTAACAAGTTCTCCATTGAAGCTTCAAGTAATGAAAGAAATAGAAAAACCAACCCATGGTTTGACAAACATTGTAAAAGTGCAAGGAGAGCAATTAAGGAAGTTGTTGTTGAATCTCTTAAAATTCGCAAGGTAAAAATATACAAAGTCCTAACTAAAAGGAAAAAAAGGCAATATATCCCTAAAAGACAAGAGAATCTCTTATACCTCCCTAAGGTAGCTCCTAAAGATATTGTTACTTCTAAGTTCAAAGAAAAAATGTGGTGTGAGAAAGATTTAGCGGCTAAAAGAAAATTAAGGTATTATAAGAAGGTCATCAACCCCATCCTAGAAGATCAAAAGTATCTCTCTATTTTAACTAGCTCAAAAAAGAAAATTAATATAGCAAAGATTAGAACGAATTCTCATGAGCTCCATAGTGAAACAGGTCATTGGGTAGTTCCTAAAACGCCATGGATGGAAAGGATCTGCCATATATGTGAGAATAGGAACATCCAGGATGAAAACCACTTCCTCTTAGAGTGCCCCGCGTCTGCCATATATGTGAGAATAGGAACATCCAGGATGAAAACCACTTCCTCTTAGAGTGCCCCGCGTACAACCACATTAGATCTCAGTTTCACAATCTTTGTTACAATACTGAACTTCCTAGCCTTTTACAATGTCAAAATTATAGTGAGCTTGGAAGGCTTCTCTCCAAGCTTTTTGAGCATAGGAACAAAATCTTAAATCAAAATAAATAATTTGTTTTTTTAGATCGGATAACCCAATGTTTGGTTTCGGTGAACGTTAACCATCATCAAAATCATCATCATATATCAACATGTGATATATATATATTTTTAAATTCGTTAGAAATTTTTTTTTGAGAAACAACGATTGTATTAATATATAATATTATAATAGAACGCAAGACGAAAAGAAAAAAATATAAAAATATTTATATAGTTTCTTAAAGGTAGTTTAATCAAAAATGAATGCATTATAAATTTATAAAATTTAAGATTCAAATTCACCTGATTAAGCTCTCTCTTAGTGTTGATTTCTTTAATTAATTTGAAAAGAAATAAAATATTGATATTAATAGAAATGCATTTAATTAATTTGAAAAGAAATAAAATATTGATATGTGTTTTTTTTTAATGGTCCAATAAAAAAATCAATACCAAACCCATGAATATTTATATTCATAACACGTAAATACGTAACACATGACACCGAAAAGAAGGTGCATGAGAGAGAACAAAATTTATGTCGTGCTATTTATAGCAATAAAATTAGTTAATTCTTATTTAATTCTCTATTCTATAATGTGCAATACATAAACAACAAATGTGATTTTGACGTAGAATCAACACATGAAATTACATGACAACGCGAAAGAAATTACGATCACCAAATTGTTGAAAGCACCAAATTGTTGAAAGCACAAGTATCCACAAAATTGCATTAAAAAACATAATATGTCCACTACAGCACACGTAAATCTACCTCTCTCCTCGAATGTTACATCACCTCAAATATATGATACGAAAATTGATCCCTCTACTTCCTTACTTAATACGCCACTTGTTACAGACAAATGGAGGGTCGACAAAAATAAATTCCAAAGGTTTCAATGCCATCTAATTGTTTTTTCCCTTCATGTGTTTTGTCTGTACCACACGGTGGTGGCGATTCACATTTATTGAGGTGTTTTATCAAATGAAAATTGATTATCTCCTTAATCCAAAAGTCAAATACATCCATCAAAATGAATATTGATTTGTCGTATTTTTCCTTACTTCAGCGGTTAATTAATAATAATCCGAAATATCTTCTTTGTTTACTTCTCCCCGGGGTATTATGCCAACTTTCCATTTTCTCTCGCTATTTCCGACGGAAGTTTCCAACTTCATATTTAGTCTCTGCGCATGTCCACCAAAATCCAAAAATATTACGGTTGTGATAGGGAAATACTGACATGCAAAATATTGGAGAAACATGGAAACGTCAGAAAACGAATAATAGTGAAGGATGTGAACAAATGCAACACGCAGTTCCTATGGGACCAGATAACTTGTTAAATTAATGTTAATAATATTCATAAAATTCAATTGGTTTATATATATATAAACACATAAATTAGTTTAATTATATACAAATTAACATTTTTTACATATTGAAATAGTCAACACACTATAGGTCATTATGTTTCTGAAGAGAAGATTATAATGATTTTTTCCAAATATTAATGATAATCACAATTAACAAAAATTTGGGCATTTTAACTAGTCCAGATGATAAACTCACTTAAAAGCCATACATATTATAAACTCACTTAAAAACCGTACATAGTTATTCATTATAGAACTACAATGTCAAACTATAACTTGAAGTGAATAGAAAAGATAACAATTATATTATATTATTAAAAATAGTATAATAAATAAAACCTTCACTTTTATTTAAATTATATTACAATTGTAATTATAATAACTAGTATATTATATTATATAACGTGAATTAATATTATTATTTATTATTTTAATTATATTAAAATTAATATTAAACTTTTTTTTGCTAGGTGGTAGCTTTAACTTTTGACTTGAGAAAACCAGGGCTTTAAACAAACACTCAGTGAAAAACACACACAATCAATATGTATCTATGCTTCTGACTAACATTAATATTAAGTATTATTATAATAAGATTATATTAAAACTACAAACCTTACGACTATATTAATATTATACATCCTAGTATTAATATTATAAACCCTAAGGTTAATATATGAAACATTAGGTTTAATATTAACGGTAGGATTATAATCCCTAACATTAATATTGAACATTTTCATTGATATTATAAAGGCTAGATTTAATATCATATATCTTAATATTAATATTATAAACCCTAGCACTAATATTATGAATATTACAATTAATAATAAAACCCCAAGTTTTAATATAATAACCGTAGGATTATAAACCCTAATATTAATATTAAAACTTAATACTAAGATTATAAATTATAGAATTTATTTTTCAAACCTTTGGATTAATATTACAACCCTCGGATTATAAATTCTTGATTAATACGAAAAACTAGCATTAAACCCAATATTATAAACCCTAATATAAAACTCTCATTTTGAAATGTCCTAATGAGCCAAATAAATTGCAATGTAAATTTAATATGATAGCAATGATTGTGAGATTCATTGTCATATTGCATCAATGCTTGTGACACTATGTTTTGACTAGATTTATGTACCATTCAAATGTCACGAAATTAAACATTAGTATTAAGTCCAGTATTATAAACCCTAATAGTAATACATTAAACCCTAGGATTAATAATCATATGGATTAAAATTCTAGGGTTTAATATTAATCATATGATTTACAATATTAATATATTAAGGTTAAGGTTTATAATGATGATGATGATGATGGTTAACATCCACGGAGACCAAATTTTGGTCTATAGAACCTAAATAATCGAATTCTTATGCTAAAAAAGCTTGGAGAGAAGCCTCCCATGCTCACTATAATTTAGTTGGATTTAAGATTTTATTCTTATTCTAAAAAGCTTGGAGAGAAGCCTCCAGAGCTCACTATAATTTTGACATCCTAGAAGCCTAGGAAGGTCAGTGTTGTAACAAAGATTATGAGGCTAGAAAGGTTGGTGTTATAACAAAGATTATGAAACTGAGATCTAATATTGCTATAATCATATTATAATATTAATATAATTCTATGGTTTGTTGTATCAATAATGTATTTTCTACTGTCTATAAATAATCTTTAATATTATTCTTATATATTACTACAAAGCTAGGATTCATAATATTATATTAAAGATTTCATAAATTAATCTCTAGGGTTTTATAATATTATTGATATATATATATAATTATAAAATAATATTATAAATTCAAGTATTTTATATTTTTTAATATCTTATATATACATTAATAAAACCCAATATCTATCAATAATATATTAAAATCTATTGTAATTATTATTATCATAACTATAATAATTGTATAATTAATTAGTATTATTAATTAATATAAAAACTCTTCATATATGTTCAAAAATGGAAAGGGTTCCTCCCAATGCCTTTTCGAGCACATCTTAAGATAGCTTAAGGAGATGATAGGTATTATAGTGCGAACTTCCCCTCAGAATCCACCTTCAGATGCTGAAATGTAGATACTTATTCAGTTGGGACTGCAAGGGCTAACACCACAGGGCTTGGATAGGAAGGTAATGAAACTGGATACTGAGCAGGATTTCTAGCATCCTCCACCTTAGGGTTTTTTGAAATACGACATTGATAGGGATTTAAAATGCAACCCGGTATTGCTGGCTTTGGAGGGGTGTTAAGGGATGAAAACGATGGTATCCTTTTCATCTTCCATTGCCATTCGAGAAGAGCCACTAACAATATGGTGGAATTAATGGCTCTTGAACAATGTTTAGAATTCTTGAAGCAGGATAATCTCCAAAATGTAATTGTCGAAGCTGATTCTAAGTTAATCATCAACTCGGTCAAAAGAATCAGCTGCGGCACGGAGCCAGAAAAAGCCTCAGAACAGTAGAGGCTTCTCCAGGTCTTTCAAAGGATTGAGCTTCACCTCCTCTGCTTACGAGCAGTGAGTTTTAACGATGTGTGTAGGACGACAAATAAATTAGCGGACATTCTGGCCAATCAAGGGGTTCTTTGTACCAAAAGCAGGGTGACACTGAGTTAGCAAGAGATGCCTCAGAATAGATTAAAAGTTCATTGTCATGACCAGGCAGATGAGGACAGGATGGTGTTTCGAAACAGAACCACAGAGGCGGGGTCTAGGTGATATGGTTTCATTATGAAGTGTTTTTTCCGAAGTGAGGCCATTTTTGGGATGCAGGTCACTGTCAACCTCCTTAACCCTGGTAAGTACAAGCATAGAAGTTTCAGTTGGAAGTTGCTCGGCGGACACTGTTTCTCGTATGGTCTGTTCGACGAATGGAACTTCATCTTACATTGGTTCATGCACTAGCAGACATGGGATGGGGTGAGTCGCCAGAGTCCTTGCTTTCTTGGTGGCCTTAAAACCCCCATATTTTTTTTCTGTGGATGCAATACTGTTCTCAGTGTGGTTTATGGTTTATCGTAGGCCCTTCAAGTTGGAAGCGATTTTTCGAAGTTGGGAGTAATTCCACTCACCAAGCCACACGTGTCAAAGGGATGGGAAAGAATGCCACTCTCATCGTGCACTATTCCTCGGTGTTGTTGTCTCATGTGATATGATCCTCAGTTGTCGGATCAGGCAAGATGGATCTACGGTCAAGAATAAGTGAGCATGTTTGTCGGTCTAGGTTGATTGCATGGTTAATAGTCGTGCTTCTAGGTATTGCGATATCATCCTCTGCCATTGGATCTGGCGAGGAGAATTTAAGGTTAAGAATAGTATGCAGGTTCGGTTGTGGAATATCTTTCGTGCTTGTTTTGCATCATGGTGGGAATCGATGTATTTTGCGTGATCTACCTACTCGAGGGTTATTTTCCCATTCGAACCCAAAATCCATTTCGATTGGTCCTTATTTCCTCATTGAGTTCGATTCTAATTTGAAAGTGGTTGCTTGTTTCCAGCCCAATTTGAGCCTTGTTCGTCAGATCTCTGAGGGGAGATCGAACGGTCTCAATTTTGTCTATTTTTTGAGGGTTTTGAAATTTTGTTTGCAGGACCTTGGCTAGGTGCTTTAGCCATTAGCTCGGTACCCTCGGTTTCAAGAGGTTAGTTTTTTCTTTGTCCCATAGTTCCTTCAGGACTATTGTATTTTATGTAATTACTTCTTTGATTTAATGAAATAGAAGGTACAACTCTTGCTTCAGCAAAAAAAAAAAAAAAAAAAAAACTTCCATATATGTTGATTTGGATATATCAATAACATTTATTAAAATAATTATGACTAGGTGCAAATATATACGAGCTTGTCTACATAAAGTTTGATTCTTACTAGCCTCCTATCACTTTATCACTTTATTCATAAAGGTTTCCGTCGTGTTCTAGGGAAATACACTATTTTGGAAGGACAGGTAATTTAGTGTGACAAGTAATTTAGTGTGGTGGTGTTTATTATATATTATATTGGTGAATGGACTTTATGCTATCTTTTCATGTTTGTGGCCCTTTGGGAATGTTCATTGAGATCATAAATCTAGTTAGTTTTTTTATCATATCTGCTCAAGTAATGATCATTGTCGATTCAAGAATAAAAATCTTAATAGAAATGGAAAAAGAAATTATTATCGATTATATGGATAAGTTTTATAAACTTCATAGTATGGTAAGGTAAGTGCCATGAATGTGACACTCACATTAGTAGTTTTTTATTTTATACTAGTTGTTTTAGATATTTTATACAATATGCATATTTTTGTAATAAATGAGGAAGAATATTTTAAATTTAAAAGAAAGAAATTATGTTGTAATACTAAATTTCTATGTTTGGTATTTAGAATATTTTTTTGGATATCTGAAAATTACAATAAATGATACTTATCTAACACAGTAGATGAAAGTATGTCCATAAAATGAGGAGTGGTTTAGACATTACAAATAGGGAATTGGTTTAGTGGTGTGATGCCACTATATTTACAAAGAAACAAGTTGAAGTAAAACTCAAAATCTATGATTAACTAACTAGTTTGTTGTGGATCTACAGAGTGATCCCTCATTAGTTGTATAGACTTGCATGTGGGTTAAAGTCTACTAGTGAATGTATGAGACATATTGTGTAATGACGTTCAATAATTAAATTAGGATGATCCATTATTTGGGATTACAACAAGGTGGAAATACATGAAATCGAAAATTCAACTTGGCAAATATATTGTTACGAGGGTTATGAAATAACTTGATAGAGTCCAATAGAGAAGACTTTTAAATGAGTAGAGATAGTGATGAAGGCTTATTAGAGAGAGAGATAAAAATAGGTACTCATTAAAGGAGGGTGTTGGAGATATTAATCCCTACTTAGTTTATAGTTAATATATTGCATTATTCAACATAAAACATGTTTGTTATTGTAATATTTATGAGTTTTATTTATTAAAATGTTGCATTCAAGCCCATCCATAACTACTGGTATCATGAGAGTATTCCACAATCTTCATGATTTCTTTCCCTAAGAATTTCCATCCTGCATTGAAGAACTCGGCTATGAATCCATCTACAACAATAGCCTTGTTTGTCAAGAGGAACTTGACCACTTCCTTGAATTCTTCAAAGGAGATTTCTTGCATGAGGGCATCATTTTGATCTTCCAAGATGAGGTAAGGAATGTGCTATCGAACTTGATGAATTTCATCATACCTGTCTACTTTTGGTTTGAAGAAATGATTTGGAAGTGTCAGACTAGATCTTCAATGATCTCCTCATGGTGGACCAAGCGATGCCCCTCTTGGTTCTAAAGGGAGAATATATGATTAAAGTTCCTATGCTTGATCATAGTTCGGTAGAATAATTTCATATTGCATTCCCCCTCTTGTAGCCATTTCACTCTCAATTTTTTGTTTCCACATAATTGCCTCCTAGTTCCTCCTTCGTTCTAAGGCATTGAGGATTTCCCCCTCTTAAGGTATGTTGTCCTCTCACCAGATTTTCAATATTATATGTTTCTAAAGGGATCACATGCGTTCCTCCATACGATGCCTCTCTAGGTGGATGTTCCCAAAGTCCCTTATGTTCTAAACATTGATTTTTCCTTTGAACTCTTTGAGCTTAAGTGGAAATGTTTCCATCACAATTCTCCCTCTAACCCTTGAGGTGTGCCACCATTCTTCCATTTTTGGTAAGATATCTAACGTGTCCAACCAAAATCATTCAAAGAAAAACAACCTATTCTGAGGTACCATTTGCAAGTCGATATCAAGGTATATAGGCTAGTGATCATATCCCATACCAAAAAGGATCTCAAGCTAAAAAAACCTGTCCAATAATAAAATGTTGTCACAAAGGAGAAAATGATCCAATTTTGAGGTTGTTTTGAATTTACCTCCTCGTTGACTGTTCCAATTAAAAGTTTCGTTTGAGAATTCCAAACCTTATGTTCCCAACTCTCGAATCATTTCCTAGAATGCCTCGAGCTCTGATCTAGGTGGCAGATACCCCTCTTATTCTCACTAAGATCTTTGATGAGGTTGAAGTCTCTCGTTAGAATCAAGTTTTCCATGCCCATGGTTTACATCAATTGCCACAATCCTAATAGAAAGCTTGGTTTCAACCCTTGCATGGTAGGACCATATACCCCTATTAGCTAGACCTTTTCTAGTGTTCCTATGCATTGAAATTTCCTTCTAACAGTGTATGGGTTGGCCATACATTTATCAAAGGCAATGGATCTAGGACCCCATAGGATTCCCAAGCCTCCCGCATTAATGTGGGCATCCAAGGCCATGTATTTCACTAATGGCCAATTTTTCTTGCTATTTCTTTGAACCTCTCCTATCTCAACTTGTTTTCTTGAGTAATGAGGTTATCATGATTCCCTTTTTCAATTCTTTGCTTTAGGTACCTCATCCGCCCTTGGGAGTTGAGGCCACAAATATTCCATGAGATTAATTTCATTGATGAGGATAGGGGGTGGAGCAATGATAATACTCCATCAATACATTTTTTTATCCTAAATTAACTAGGATTTCCCGTGCTTCTCGGCTTACCTCCCTTGTTGGTCTTCTTTCCCTTTTCCTTCAGCCTTGGCTTTGATTGGAATGTGAGGATGGGGAGATTTCCTCCCTTGTTACTAGATCCAACGGTTTCTGCTACTCCACCAATTATTTTCATTGCTTCCATTCCTTTAAAATATGTTGCAACTGGTCGAGTTCATCCTGAGGAATCTTGGTCGACCCATATTTTGGAAAACTATAGAGGTAAGCGACTATGACATGCTCATGAGAGTTTAGCTCATTTAATTTAAATTCATGATCAAGTGCCTGACACACTTGAGTGAGGTCTTGCAGGATCTCTTTGTTATTGTTTTGGCCCTACGGGGTCTTGCGCTTGCTTTTCTACTTTCCTTTTTGGATCTCCACCTCTCTCTCCACCTCGATTATTGCACGGGATAAGGGCTCTCGTTCTAGGCTTTCAAACATCTCTGATATGAGGCTTCCCCTAGAAGGGAAAAGTTATTTTCGTGAGCGATCTGAGTAGACAAATGGAGATTGATTGGGGGTTTACTTGCGGTAATGTTGATGGAGTCCCCTACCCAACTATATGACATTTTTGATGCCTTAGTGTGACTTATGCGTGGGGGAGGTTTATTTGGAGGGGGGTGTCGATGTTGTACTTCCTGGAATCCATCTGAGGCTAGAGGCATAGACGGAGGTTGGGCCTATTGAGGGTAGTCTGTGAATAATTTTTCGTACTCGTGGCATAGTTTACATTTTAATGACACATAGTCATAGTCCAATTGTTATGACTAGATTTTATCCTAGCACTTTATATCCATCAATTCTAGGAGAGGTTGAGATATTTTCATGTACACAGAGATGCAAGCATATGATGAAAATATTATTCACCAGCTGACCTATGAGATATGGAAAGACTCACAAATGGAATTTCCTATTAGTTCCAAGTTATTTGTTTCCCAGAAATGTTTGCAGAGAGAATATACACTAACGAACATTGTGGCTTCGAGGAGTTTGTCCTTGTTTGGGTTATAGCATGGTTTCAAGTGTCTCATGAATAGCCCCGCACTATTGATGAAATAAGGGCCATCGTCTAGGATTCACTTCTGATCCTATAGGTCTTCAGATATTACAATGAAAAAGCCTTTGGCCCTTAAGCAAAGGTTGAAGGGGTATTTTGACTGCCATTTTCCCTTGATGCATGTTAGGATATCTGCTTCCCTAGGCTAGATTCCCATGAATTTACAGATGAAAGCATGGTCTTTCATAAATTGGTGGGATTTCTCGAGCCAGTTGTTGGGGATGGTCACTTTAGCATTTTTAGTTGCCTTTGGGAGGCAATGCGCCTTCATTCATGCCTACCATTGAGCTCTGAGCACTGGGGTTTCTGTTGTTTTCTCAATGTGCGACCCTGATGAAGACAATGGTGTGAAGGATGCCTTGTTTGATCCAATGAGGATCGATTTGAAGGAGGGGGTTGCTCCCTTCCCTCTAAGAGGTCCCATCCGTGATGTGGTGAGTCTATCTGTATGAAGATAGTGATGGCGACAGTGTCATCAGAGGAAAGGTTGATGTTGATTCAGAGAAGAGACAGTGCTTTAGGCTAAACCCTAGTTGCAATCTTGCACAACAATAAATCTCATTTTTTAAATGAAAAATGATTTTCCAATTATACAAATGGTATTCAATAAATTTCATTTTTATATAAAAATAGCTTCTCAATTATATATTTGTGAAATAAATATGGAATAAAGTCGATTTCTTTTTTAAATAAAAAGTTATATATATGTTTTGAAGTTTTAAATTAAAAATTGTGTGTCCATGGATTAAAAAAGATTGGAAATTTTTGAAGAGTTAAAGTTTCTATAAATGATTTAATTTTTTACTTTAAAAAATAATAGATTAAATTTTATAGATAGTTTTGTTCTTTATTTAAAAAATAATCAAATATAATAATAGTAATTTTGTCTTCTTGGGGTAGCTCAATTGGCAATGCCCATGGAAATGAGGTATCACCGAACTACTAGTCTTGGGTTCACATCTTGTGCTCTTCTCCCCGATCGGGGTAAGAAGTTGGACACGATGAAGATATAATCCTAGAAAACTTAAAGAAAAATAAAAAAATGGTAATTTAATTTTAATATTATCATCAAATATCTGTTGATATGGAATATGTAAAATTATTCAAATTTTTATATTTTTACAAAAATAATTTATATATTAAACAAAAATAAAATTTACCATTTTTTTACATTTTAAACTTAATTTATGTGATTCAAATGTTTTCTAATTATAATAACAAATGTGTAGTGTGTTTGACATCTAATACCTAATAACTTGTGTCTTTTAGCTCCAGACACACATAAACAATCAATAAGTCGATATTGAATCATAAGTATTCACAAAATAATGAAAAAATGAAAAAATTACAGAAGGTAGACTTACTCTAGAGGTCTACATATGACCAAATATGAGGATAATCCGCGAAGTTAGGGATGGAGATTACATAAAACCACCTAACATATTTGTGAAGATATTGATGGAGATATCAAATTAGCCAAATTGGTATTTTTTTATGAGAACCTCAATTATATTTGCGAATTATATTTTCAATTTATGTCATGACCAAGAAAATGGTAGAAAAAGGTTGGTTAACCAATTCATTAAACAAGGGGTTATATAACTTCATTAGCCAAATTAAATTGAAAAATACTGAAGAAGTGAATTTAAAGACCTACAAATAGATTGCTTAAAGCATCTCAACTAGTTGTCAAACATTCCAATTAAAAAGATACATAATTTCAAAAAATGATATCCATGGAAGGACCATTCTACTGTTCAAAAAATGAAGGTCAACCATCTATTAGTAAATCCATGAGTGATCCTTCTTATAGGAGACAACCTTTGCAACACCTTTAGTGCATTTCTCTGAGATTTGAGGCCATTCTTCCAACATTAAATTTTGAAAATTATGAGAAAATACTAGAGGCTTCAATGCAATATCACTCAAACACAAGCACCTAAAAAATCCTATAAAAGTCAAGCATGGAAAGTGCTTGACTAGTTGTAACCCTTCATTATTGACCTCCTCGCATTGTAGAAGTTCAAGTATCCATAGAAAGTGAGGACTCCATGTCACTATCATTGAATGAAGAAAGATGGTCAAGAAGTAAAACCTAGATAAGGCAAACTCCAATTAATGAAATTATGCCAACAATAGTAACGAAAGATGAGGAAGGGAAATATCAATGAGAGAATGGGATTTAAATTGATTCCAATTTTGAGAAATTTTGAGCAACGACCTTCAATCTCTCATCTACCAACCACAGTCGATTGATCGTTACGATAAGTACATGGAAATCTAAAGGAACTCGTAATGACAAGGTTTTTAGCTTGGGTCAGGGTAGGTTGAAATTGTTTAATGATTATTACGTCACTTGAAACTATTTATGCAATAGGAGCTTCAATGATATCTCTAAAGGTTGAATAAGATTTCCTTCTATACTAAATAATGACTTGCTATTTCACTACCATGAGGTTACTATAAGTCTCAACGTCCAATGTTATTACACCTGCGTAACTCTAACTCTTAGAGATATTTAGCTATGGGTGGGAATAACCTAACTTGATTCCTTTCTTTCTATATATCTATTCCATAGCTCTATTCCTTTATATGGGGACTAGATAATCAAAATCCAAACAAACTAAATTACATCATGTAATATATAAAAGATTTAGCTGAGCAAATACAAAGCTCAAATAACAAAATGTACCATGCAATAAAAATGACATTGTAAAATCATTTGTAAGCTTAATAAAAATCACCATTTGAGGATCGTATAAATTTGAGGAAAGTTGTGCCACTTGGATTGCCGTGAATAAGACATATAGACCCATGGACCATGGAGTTTTGTTGATTATATTTTCTTGCAGATTTAGAATTCAAAACAAATAGCCCTCTACTAAAATATTTCATGCAATTTGAAATGACTAGAGAAAGACGTTTCTTTAATGACTCTTTATTTAGTGAAATTTTGGAACATGTGTCATAGAATACGCATTTTCTAGTTTAAACCATTAAACTTTGAAGTGTAACAAAACTATATGTTGATATAAAATGATTTTTTCTTTTCAAATTGCCCTTGAAACTTTTTTAAACAAATAATTTTTTTAATTCATGTCAAAGACAAATATAAACAACAAGTGTTGGTTGTAAATTGGATAAATTGAATTTTAGAAAATTTGCAGATTCAAAGGAAATGTAAGTTAGGAAAGTTGGGACTAATAAATGAAAAATGTAATGTTGAGTTGTAGTCCCTTGATTGCAACATCTTGTTAAGTTGTGGGATTGCTCATTTTAGAAAATAAAGAGGTGCTACGAGATTGGGATGTAGGCATGATACATTAAGTAAGCTCCAGATATAGGCTCCTGTATTTAGATCAAGGTTAGGTTGTTTGCACAAAAGCTACGAAAGATGAAAAGACCCTGCATTATGGACAATTTGCTATGAAAGTTATGGAGAGAAATACAACGCCATTGGTGGAGTCTCTTTCCTTGCGAATGAATAACATCCCACTTGTTATAATGAAAACTGATTTTGGAAGTAAAATCCTTGTTGGAGCCAAAGAGGGAAATCCCACTACTTACAATGAAAATGGAGTATGAAAGAGAAATCAGTGTTAGAGCCAAAGAAGAAACACTGAATCATGTAGGATTTGGAGAATCTGCAACTTTGAACATTACAGGAATTTTGACGTTTAAAATGGGCCTCCTAAGGAAATTAGAAAATAATTGTGGAAATAATAAAATAAGAGAAAATTACATCATCAAATTTTAAATGGAAAAAAGAAAAAAATATTTTTTTCAAATTGTATTTTCAACTTATATCCATATGAGTTTACTCAAATTTCAAGCAAAAACACTTGTGGGATGTAAAATTTGATTTCTCATATATGGAGCACCCATGCTTCATACTTTCGATGGACCATCCTACATAAAAAATGAGAAATACATGAAAAGTTTGATTGCAATCACTTTTTTTCATCTATTTATTATTTTATGTGTAGGAGGGTCCATAGAAAGTATGTAAGATGGGTACTCATTCGATGATGAATTAAAATTTGTGTCCAACGAGTACTTTC